>CM067371.1:72064094-72356492 GCA_034401795.1 Chaetoderma sp. LZ-2023a | reverse complement strand
GTGACATCGTTGATTTTGGCACCGCGTAATGGTCTTATTCTAATATTTGTCCCACTTGTTGACATGCGCTGACCACTTAATCTTCGAAGGATGGAGCTACCTATGATGAGAACATTTTTTCTCTCACCAGCAACATTGTTAAAGTTTCCAGCTCTTGTGTAGTTATGGTCAACAGTGTGCACCATAGCGTCTCGTGGTTGGCACCGTTGGCCAGGATTATTCAAACTATAACAAGTGGTATCAGTTTGATTGGTACCAGGAGCCTTGGAGGATAAGTGCCTGGGTGAATAATAACTCTCATGATTGTTTACGTTAAACTCTGTGTCTTGAGACGATTTTGATGTTGTGTTTTAATTCGTGAGCACTGAAATTGGCCGGGCTACATTATTGTTTTGTTGTTGTGTGGTGGTTTTAGTTTTGTGTGGTTGCTTTTGTGTTACATCCATATTTTGTTGTTGTGTGGCTGTTTTATTTGTGTGTGATTATTTTGGTGCTAGATTAGAACGTACTGCATTCGCGTATGTATTTAGTTGTGGTTATGGATTAGTTGTGGGTGTATTTGATCGCATGTCTTGAATTTGTAATGTGACCATTCTATAATCTTGTCTTAATAACTGGACTTCCTTTATAAGGTTATTCAGAGTCATTTGGTCTAACCGTCAGGCGGCAATGGGGTTTGTTCTGATGGAGTTGTTTTATTAAGTTCTGTAAGAACTGTGACATCATCCTGGTTTTCAGATGAGTTATTATTGCTCATCTGCTGTTGTTCTATTGTGTTCTGGTGTATATATGTGTCGTTTGATGGTGTAACTGTGTTGTTACCATTTATCAAAGTGGTGTCATGTTTCTCTGGTAATTTCCGCCACTCTAAGTATTCAGCTATATGGAGTGATATTGGCATACAATTTGCGCATGAATACTTGCGTCTATAATTCTTGGTCAGTGCTGTTAGCATATACGGTGGAAGCTCAGTACATTCATAGTGTTGCCACTTTTTGCAGTCAGCACACATAATCATGTATTTATTATTAGCTCTGAGGCATGTACAGAAAATGTCTCTTATTATGTCTTCATTGTCCAAATTTGTATTTTTCTCTATATCAAGAGGATCTGTATTTGGAATTGCGCACGTGTCACTTACAGTAGGTGTTTCTGTGCCCATGCCTGTCCACTTCAGTATTGTTGTAGTTGTGCTAGGCGGTGCATGTGCAAGAGACACGGGTGAAGATATGTTAATTGATAAGTTGGATACTTGTGTTGTTGCTGCTGATGACTGTGAGTCAATAGTGCTAGTAGCAGTTTGCGTGGTAATGATAATCATAACCTCAGTGCCTGTACTGGTTACCTCCTGAATAGATGCTGGTGTTTTCGGGACATGTGTTTCGCTTTGTTTTTGTTTTGCATGATATGCACGGCGCCCATCCACCCGCGTTTTGTTACAGGTATCACATAGCCAGTATTCAGAAATTCTGAAATCAACTGACTTGTCAGGTTTTAGACAATCGTGACATTTCATTGTGTTTGTATTTATTATACAGCAGTTATCTGATGGTGTATGTAAAAGTATTTACAGCAATAAATTATATGCGTTTGCAGTTATGGCATAGCGGTGATTTGAAGGTGTATGTATTTGTGTCACTGTCATTGTGTGCGTGCGTGCGTGCGTGCGTGCGTGCGTGCGTGCGTGCGTGCGTGCGTGCGCGTGTGTGATTGTGTATCCTAAAAGCTATGTGCACAGACAAATCACAGCAGGATAGGAGACATACATGATTGTTAGATTAGCAGAGAGTAATTTCTTTGCCCGGCGGCCACTCAGGGAAAGCTTGAGACAGGGGGACAGCTGTAGAGATGATACCATATACAGACGTGTGTTATAAAGAATGGGAAAGTTACAAGTGATTTCTAAGTGTATTTATGATGCTAAGTTCGCGTGTAATTTATGTCCCTACTGGTTTGATATTGTGATTGATTGTGACAGTGTGCACCTACATTTGCTATTTATTATTGCATCTGACCTACTTTATTGTAAATTAAAAATAAACATATATTCTGTAATATGTACAAATAGAGATTAATAAAAATCTGCAGAAAATAATTATTTATATATATGTATAAAAATTTATTGTTTTATATTTATTGTTTTTTTTAATTTTGTGTTTAATTAGTTAGTTAATTAATTAATCAGTATCAGATAGCTTTCCTATGGTACCAGGAAAATTGATGATTTATCAATGTTATATAGATCCCTGATGAACTTGCATGTTTCAATTAGATCTCGAAACCGTCCATATTTCAGTGACATTAAATTTAGGGCTTCAAGTCTTTCCGTTGAACTATACCGTCTGATTTGCGGGACGAGTTTTGTTGCTCGTCGTTGAACTCTTTCTAATAGCTGTGATTGCCTTTTCAATTTTAGCGACCATGCCGAGTTGCAGTATTCGAGAATAGGTCTCACGAGAGACTTGTACAAGAGCGTGAAAGTAGATGGGTCAATGTTGGTAAAGGTTCTCTTAATTAGTCCTATTGTGCTGTTAGCCTTGGAGATGATCTTACCTATATGTATGTCAAAAGAGTGGTTTCTATCAATATGCACTCCCAGGTCTTTTTCTACATCTGATGTTGATATAGGATGCATATCGGACGTATCATACTGTCATATAGTATTTAGTTTGGGGGTTATTTCTACCGAAATGTAGGACATGCGTTTTATCTGTGTTGAAGGATAGTTGTCATGTCTGCGACCATTTACATACTATGTCTATGTTGTCCCGGATCTTACTGGTAGCTGGGTTTCCATGGGCTCCTGTAGATGCATCCAACAAGAATCTTTTCCTTTTGCTCTGTCATCCATGTACTCCATACTGATTCATTAAATACGTGATCATTTAGGGTGTCACGGTTTTGAGCATTCAATGATTCATGGGTATAGATGATGATGACTCCCGAAAGATTACTATTTAGCGGGAGATTGTAGTTATCGATCTGCAATTCGCTAATGCTTATATTTGTGTTTTTTAGTAACACCTCCGTGATTAGTATGATGGCAGGACGCATCTTGTGTACTA
Organism: Chaetoderma sp. LZ-2023a; assembly: GCA_034401795.1. Taxonomy (NCBI): domain Eukaryota; kingdom Metazoa; phylum Mollusca; class Caudofoveata; order Chaetodermatida; family Chaetodermatidae; genus Chaetoderma; species Chaetoderma sp. LZ-2023a. The sequence goes on along the minus strand of CM067371.1, from coordinate 72,353,427 downwards.
GTGCTTCAAGCTCAGCTTTTTTTATTATTTATTAGACTATCTGCATTTGTGTATATGCATGTATCGGTTACTGTTTTAGAAGTTGTACTGTTCGCTATTTGAGAGTGCTTTGGTGTTGTTGATCTTGTGCTGATTTCTGCACACTCGCCATAATTACACCCAAGTCCTCTTCTTCAGCAACACTTAGCATGCTTTGATGTAGCTTATATCGAAATCCCAGATTTCTCTTGCCGAAGTGTACGACTTCACATTTGTCTAAGTTAAAGGGTAACTGCCATAGATCTGACCATTCCAATAATATTTAAATACTTTGCTGTATTGTGTCCCTCCCCTCCTCTGTTCTTGATTGACCATACTTCATCATATCAGCGAAAAGTTGTATTTTGATATTACCTTTTCTGGTAGATCATTTATGACTATGGAAAAATACAGGTCCTAAGACAGGTTTCTTTATTGTGGGATACCGCTAATAAATTCTGCGCATTGGGATGTAACGCCATTCAATATTATTATCTGTGTTCTATCCTTTAAAAAGCTGTGATCCAGTTTAGGGCCTCTCTTGAATTCCATACATTCCTAGTTTGTTTAAGTCTTTTATGTGGAACACTATGGAATGGTTTTTGTAGTCCATATACACACAGTTGAAGGATTATCAGGATTATCTGTCATTGAACCTCTTTATCCATTCTTCCATTAAAGGACAATTCCGGGATTGGTAAAAGTGTACTTTATTTGAAAGACTATTATATGACTAACATATTGGATCCTAAATGAAAACAATAGACAAATAATACGAGTAATTATACGATCGTAAACATGGGATTATTTTGTCTCCTGAGCGGCGCCATTTTCTTGCAACGAGAGCGAGATTTCACAAATCCTGACGTCATCCCGCACCAACGCTATCTTTTCTGAGATCGAAAGCTTACAGTAAATGTGTATATGCATGGAGGCCTAACATGTGCTAATTTGTAATCGTTAGGACATTGTCCAGTTAAGCTAGTAAGTTTTTCAAGTAATTCTAGTATCCGAAGTTGGTGGGGAATCATTAACCCTTAAACCGCTGAAGCATAGATTCCATTTTCTCTATGCTATCAGAATGCGTTCATTTTGGTAACAATGCTGCTGTAAGTCATTGCTGTGCACGCCAGCAACACGTTTCAGCAACATTTACATGTACACCGGCGCTATCTCTGTAAGTAGGCTATTACGCATTTTGCACCATGCGATATATGTTAAATGAAGTGGCACACTTGACACGTTCGTATTAGTCCAGTCAATCTAGGCCAAAAATATTTTAACCCGGAACAAATTGCAACAGAATTTTTTTACCTCGCCCAGTGTATAGGGGGCCATCATGTACAACATATCAAAAGTCCTCCAAAATTCCAATAGGGGAAAGGGTAAAATTTGCATAATTATTACCAGATTTGGGCCATTTCACCTGAAAAATCCATTTTTCTTTATTTCTTTAAAACCGGTATGTAATATATGTGTGACTGGGTATTTTTGGACTTTTTTCGTAATAAATGAATACGATTGACATATTCTCCACAAATTAAATGTATTGTGTTATGCCACTTGCATGAATTTACCTAATACCATCATTGATATTGATACAATACATATTATATTTTATTATGTCACGGTATTTTGTGTTTCTAAGCTAAGCTAAGATGAAATAGCATGGCATAGGTACCTGGTTTCTACTAATTTCATCTTGCATCAATTATCCAAGTCATCTTCCTCAATGAGCGTTATTGAATTCGAGCAACTGAGACCCTTACAGTCTTCGCAGCATATCTCCAGCATCTCCTCTCCAAACTTGAATTTGGTAGTACACGCGAAGACTGTGAAACTTTGCGGATGCGGGTGTTGGTGGTAAATCTCGTGCTTCAACATACTTGGAACTTTTTGCAACCTTCTCCCTGAATCGCTTGTACCGCAAAGCAACTAGACTATCCATTGAAGTGCCATTGTATAGAATAAGCATTGCCTTCTCACCTGCTTTTATCACGTCAACTTTATTCGCATTACTCATTGTAAACACTTCAGCAATTTGAGAGAGTTCTTTGCAGCACTGGATTTTGCTAAGGGATGCAGATTTTCCAATTCCATGAAGCCTAGATGTTGAGTCACAGCCAAGGATAGCATGGATAAATAACAGCTGTGAGCACAAACAGAACCCGAGTTTTTCCTTTGCCATTTTGATATTCCACAGTCGGGGTTTCTTTGCATTTTGCTTTGGCTCTGGTCTGAAAAATAGCTGACAGCCATTCATATCAGTATGGTATAGAAGCAACACCAGTAGGTCGGTATCGTCTCCAACAAGAGCAGTATTTGTTGACTTTGAAGCCAAGATAGCCGTTTGCGTAATTAAGACATCAGCATCACCGCTTGCCTTTATCGTTAAGCATCCAGCCTGTTCGAGAGATGAACTTAAGATTGATATGAACCGATGTTTGTTCTGCTTGTTACTAAGAAAATCAGGCTTACTCAGAGTTACAACTGTTTGCGGAGTCAGTACAACAGTTGCGCCTGATCCACGAGTTCGCCTCTTATGTGTTACATCTTTTATGTCTGGGCCTTGGTCATAACCATCAAAAACTACTGTAGCCTTTCCATATTTGCTTATGCAATATTTTACATATCTTTGACAAACATTTGCAAATGTCTCTCCACGCTGCCATGGAACACGGTGTAATAGAGCTCCTCCATCAAGCACATAGTGGACAGAATCTGGAAGGACTGCATCTTCATTTTGAATTAATTTCCACAATGCATCAGCAAGTGCCGGCTTATTTGCTTCCCATGGAAGAGATGAATTATCAAAGAGTGCGTGCGGATGAGTGCACAACTCATACTCAAAATAAGATGCTGGATTCCCTTTTGATCCATTTGTAGCAATTAAACTGAGTCTTTGAAATAGGAGTTGTGGATCAATTTGTACACATTCATCATCAATCTTGAGAGAAGTTTTGGATGCTAAGGTAATAGCTTGTCTCTTTCTCTGGAACGAAATGCTTGATACACATTGGCCACACATCGAATTAATAATTGATTCTCCAATATATTTAGCATCGTCACCATTGACTGATTCATGTGTAGACAATCCACTAACAAGTCCTCTAAGAGAAGGGTCTGGTCCAAATGGATTTAGTTCACTAAGGATTTTGAGAATTTTGTAAGTATCATCCATATCACGCTTTATTCGAGATTGTGTGGAATCTTTGTGTTGTTCACTTGAATCACAGTTTACCCCAGAGAGCTCTTGCATTGCATTACACACATCTGCACATGCGGGCATAGACAACAACCAAACAAGACGCTGAAGTTCTGTCATTCCACGACCTCGTGTTAGACCACCACTTGACTTTACACTTCTCATAAGGACCTGCTCAATAACTAGATTAGTAGATAACCCTGCCCAATACCTATCACTTCGATGAATGACATGATGACCATTGAGGAAGCTGGTGTGTATATCTGGATGACTTTCAGGTATTTCTAACATCTTTTGTAAATATACATATGCAGACTTGGCGTACAGATTATGCCCAGCGGCTGCAAAATATGGAAGCATCTCACGAACGGTCTGAAGGTGCATGTTCCAATCACCAGTTCGTTCTGCCTTAATGAATTTGCGCAGAATGTCAAACCAACTCCATATACAAAAGCCAGAGTCGTGCAGTCCACTTATCTTTCATGACCACCTTCTCTGAGTCTAGTTTGTCCTTGACATCATGTAATGCATTTTCCGAGGACAATCTTGTAGCTACATACGGATTTTTGATAATGTCATCATAGAGCTCTCCAACTTTAACCAGACTTTTATTTAGGGAACTTTCAATCGTTTCATGTCCTGCAACATTATCATCATTGTCAAACAATTCTTTTCCATGCATTGCAGCTGAATATTCTACTGTGTCAACTTCAGCATCTGCAATTGTGGGTAGTGGTAGGTTGTATGCATTTGCAATCAAGATTGTACTGAGAGAAGCAAAAACCATGAGGTGTCCTCGAACTGCTCGAGAAATTGCCTTTCCACTAAGAATGTGTTTGACAGCATTCTCAGCGTAGACTACCTCTAGAATAGGCGCAAGACCGCTTCCTGCCATTAAGTGACCAATGCAGCCAAGGAAGCTCATCTCCATATGAAGACCTCCGAGTCTTAGAATAATTTGCTTTAATGGACTCCAGCTCGGCTCAATCTCTATGATAGTCATAGCTTTCCAAAATAAGGGCTGATCAAATGTAATCACGGGTGCAACATGGTATCGGTTTGCCTGTTCACAAACATAAGTCAAAGTGGAAAAGATGCAGGTCATGTTACTTGGCTCTAGATCTATCATCGGAAGGAAAATAACAGACGATTTACCTGGATAAACTCCTTGGTGAACAGTTTGCATCATGCCAGACCATGACTGTCTCCTTGAACGCAGAAACAAAGAGAAATCCCAGAGGATGTCAATGTCAGCTGTTGGGTCTGTTTGGTCCATCGCAGTTAACTCCTTAAAGGTCAATGGGAAGTTCCTGGTATGCTGAGACTCAAAGTTCCTGATACAGATCTTGCCAACTTGCTTGATATCTTCAGATGTTACATTTATCCTTGGAATAAATTTGCACGAAAGGTTTCCTGGTGTAACAGATGCAATGATTCCCATCCATGAAATGTATTATGCCCATCTATTGTGCAAATATTGTGATCCACATTGTCGGCAACAAACTGAATCTCCACCATGAAGTGATGCACTGCGCTCAAACCTCTGTATCTCCGCGTATGAACATCCAAATCCGTGCTTGTACAAGGTGTCAACAATAAATCTAGATCCAAATTTATGGTGCATCTCACATGACAGCCCGAACTGCAAAGGTGCCAAAATAACTCTAGGACGAGTTCTTTGCATAATAGCCTGTCCAACTGATGCCTGTTTCATTTCTGTGTCTTTTCCAGTAAACAAAATCCGCAATAATTCCCGCAGTGTCTGTGGTAAATAATTCAATGCCTTTACTGGGTCGCTCATTTGCTCCCTTGATGGATAGCTTTCAGATGATATGCATGAATCAATTAACTTAATATCGTGTCTAAGCAGTTTGGCAGCTGTATGGATGATTAGCATGCTCTCTGATTTGGAATCCTTTCTCTTCTGTTCCTTATAGAAGTCAGTGAAAATAGTAGATGCTTTAGAACGAAAGGTAAAAACGTTTGGCTTACCATTCACAGTGCTAATAAATATTTCATCGCCATAATTATCTTTTATTTTATCCTGAATGTATTTTGTACTGTATGCTTTATTCTCTTTATCATCGAGATACTCTTGCATTTTATTAACGAGGTCGTGCAGGGTCAGCTGCTCATCATCATTATTTTCAAGAAATGCCATTGTCGCACTAAATGCTCTTACTCTGTCCAAGTCTTCTGGCCTTCCATGTTTTTGGGATGAGCAAGATGAGTGCAGCTGAGGGATATTTTTCATGGTTCGAAAATTTACGCTGCAGCTTTGATGGTATACTGCATTGACAACGCATAAATCCGGCGTGAAGGCAAGCCGCCCAGCTACAAGTTTGCCCCATTCGTCTTTTCTCTGCTCACAGGCCTCGGCGATACTACATTGAAAGTCATGAGTACTTACTGGATAAATATCATAGCCACGTTTCTTTCCATCTTGAATTTTTGCAGGGTATCCGCATAGCAAACAATGTTCACTAAAATTGAATGTTGGACTTTCTGAGTGTTCGCATGGGTGGCGGAGATTGTTCAATTTTCTCTGCGTCACGGGCAATCCGCTTGGGATCAATGAACTCCCGTCGACATTTTACATGAACCCTCTGTCCTACTTCAGCTATGACATCGCTTTCACGGGCTCTGCTAGCATTGTTAATACCGTCACAGCCTTTAACTCGAAGCTTAACAGTTTGTGAGCCATTTTCTAGGCTCTGGTTACAAATAACGCATGTATCTAAATCCATGTCCATATTCTGATTGAATTGTATAGAAATTTATTCAAATTGTGAGATAAAAGTGAAAATTAAAATGCAATTTATTTTAGATAAAATTTTAAAAGCGAAAAACAAAATTAAACTTACTTTAAATATAATTTTTTTTGCATACAACCATATTTAATCTGTGGTTTGGAGAATTTGTACAAGTGGTTCAAGGCAATATTGCCAATTGCTTACTGTCCTCCGTGACCATGACATTCAGAGCTTAGACAACATTTCTACTTCGTTTATTTGCGGAATGAAGCAGGTAAGGGAAGTTTCATTATTCGGATAATGGCGGTAGCTAAATATGCGAATTTACCCACTTTCCCATCGAGGGATTTTGGAGGACTTTTGATATGTGACACCTGGCAGTCCCATGAATGCCGCAGAAAAGAAATAAATTCTGTTGCAATTTGTTCTAGGTTAATTTGTAGTTTTACTGGACTATATTGTCAAATTACTCAGCCGACTCGAGATACCGTCATAGCGTGTGTCTCAGGCAGTGTAAATATATATTCCAAGAAAACATATGATATGATAATATTGCCGGAACCACAGAACCAATTGTTATAATTCTGATACCCACCTGCAGCTGCAAATTCGAAGATTTATCCAATGCTAATGATGTTAGAATCGGCCTAGTGGTTCAAAAGATACATTCTGCTGGAAAAACTAAGCCAGCCATATCAGAATGAGTATTACAGCTATAATGACAGAATTTGCTATGCCGAAGCTTTACAATGTTATCACATAACACAAATGAGTTCCATTAAAATATCTTAATTATTGAAATTACTACAGCTTGGCGGGAAATATTGATCGACGATGAAAATTCCCAGATTTTATGTCAAAATGTTAATTCATTTGCTAATATCTCTGGCAATATCCGCGTGAGCAAAATTATAATTGGTCAGGCAAACAGCCATTTCTTTCAGCTTTAAGCACACTCCAATTTAATGACAATACGCAAAGACAGAGTCTGCGAGACCAAAACCATCTCATGCTGAATTTTACCAAAAAGTGTAACATATTCTCAGATCGTATCTTAGATGAATAATTTCTTATACATGCCAGTCTTTTGAACCTCTTGTCCGATATTAACATCCATTTTATCATATTAATCCCGAGGTCGGCACCTATTTAGAGATCCTAGGATCATTTGAATCGCTTCAGCGGTTCGTTTGCTATTATCATATACGTACATTTCCTTAAAATATATAGGCCCCTACCCGCATCCATTGGCCTCGCTCCTCCAGCCATAGCAATAGACACGATAAAATGGCAGCGCCCCGATGTGCGAAAAATTTTCAATTTTACCGGCTTTATCTAACGATAGTTGGTTACGCTGTCAATTTTACCGACTTTATCTAGCGATAGTTGGTTACGCTGTCAATTTTACCGACTTTATCTAGCGATAGTTGGTTACGCTGTCAATTTTACCGACTTTATCTAGCGATAGTTGGTTACGCTATTTCTATCTGGTTATTATTCTGACGTAATTTCATTAAACATGTAATAATCTTTCAAATAAAGCACACTTTTTATCATCCCGGAATTGTCCTTTAATAGTAGTAGCTGTGTTGCACATGACCTGCCAGATCTGAATCCGTGCTGTAGATCACAATAAAGCTGATTCACTTCCACATGGGTGACTATTTTATCTCGAATCATGGTTCCAATAATTTTACAAATTATGACTGCTGGTGCTGCCGATTTTGTTTCACTGAGCTTAATCAAGTTCTTTTCTACTTCTTCTTAAAGGTGTTATGTCTAGGTCTGTTAGCTTTGCTTGGTGCTGTCGCTGCTCTAGTTTGAGTATCTCGTTTATGTTTTTTGTGGCGAGGACTGAACTGAAAAAGAAGTTGAGTGCATCTGACTTCTGTTGATTTGACGTTAATTTGGCGTTGTCTTCGCTTTAATTTGACACCCCAGATTTCACTTTATGTTTTGATTTTGCATAGTTCAAAATGCTTTCGGGGTTCTGTTTAAATTATGGCGCCAATTTATTTTCAAAGCTTTTTTTTACCTTCCTAACATCCTTTGTAGTCTTTCTTACATTCGCATACAGAATATAAATAGCTTCTGTCCCCGTCTTGATATTTGTTCCATGCTTTTCTTTTCTTTCTAATCGCGACTACAGCTCCTAGTCAAATTAGTTTCAAAATATTCAACACAATATTCCCTGCTTCGTAAAGAATTTGTTGCTTTTGCCATTTAAGTGGCAATGGGGTTAAGCCATCTGATTCACTAATGTGATCAAGGGTTAAGCTATCTGATTCACTAATGTGATCAAGGGTTAAGCTATCTGATTCACTAATGTGATCAAGGGTTAAGCCATCTGATTCACTAATGTGATCAAGGGTTAAGCCATCTGATTCACTAATGTGATCAAGGGTTAAGCTATCTGATTCACTAATGTGATCAAGGGTTAAGCTATCTGATTCACTAATGTGATCAAGGGTTAAGCCATCTGATTCACTAATGTGATCAAGGGTTAAGCCATCTGATTCACTAATGTGATCAAGGGTTAAGCTATCTGATTCACTAATGTGATCAAGGGTTAAGCTATCTGATTCACTAATGTGATCAAGGGTTAAGCTATCTGATTCACTAATGTGATCAAGGGTTAAGCTATCTGATTCACTAATGTGATCAAGGGTTAAGCTATCTGATTCACTAATGTGATCAAGGGTTAAGCTATCTGATTCACTAATGTGATCAAGGGTTAAGCTATCTGATTCACTAATGTGATCAATGGTTAAGCTATCTGATTCACTAATGTGATCAAGGGTTAAGCTATCTGATTCACTAATGTGATCAAGGGTTAAGCTATCTGATTCACTAATGTGATCAATGGTTAAGCTATCTGATTCACTAATGTGATCAAGGGTTAAGCTATCTGATTCACTAATGTGATCAAGGGTTAAGCTATCTAATTCACTAATGTGATCAAGGGTTAAGCTATCTGATTCACTAATGTGATCAAGGGTTAAGCTAATCTGATTCACAAATGTGATCAAGGGTTAAGCTATCTGATTCACTAATGTGATCAAGGGTTAAGCTATCTGATTCACTAATGTGATCAAGGGTTAAGCTATCTGATTCACTAATGTGATCAAGGGTTAAGCTATCTGATTCACTAATGTGATCAAGGGTTAAGCTAATCTGATTCACTAATGTGATCAAGGGTTAAGCTATCTAATTCACTAATGTGATCAAGGGTTAAGCTATCTGATTCACTAATGTGATCAAGGGTTAAGCTAATCTGATTCACAAATGTGATCAAGGGTTAAGCTAATCTGATTCACTAATGTGATCAAGGGTTAAGCTATCTGATTCACTAATGTGATCAAGGGTTAAGCTATCTAATTCACTAATGTGATCAAGGGTTAAGCTATCTGATTCACTAATGTGATCAAGGGTTAAGCTAATCTGATTCACTAATGTGATCAAGGGTTAAGCTATCTAATTCACTAATGTGATCAAGGGTTAAGCTATCTGATTCACTAATGTGATCAAGGGTTAAGCTAATCTGATTCACAAATGTGATCAAGGGTTAAGCTAATCTGATTCACTAATGTGATCAAGGGTTAAGCTATCTGATTCACTAATGTGATCAAGGGTTAAGCTATCTGATTCACTAATGTGATCAAGGGTTAAGCTATCTGATTCACCAATGTGATCAAGGGTTAAGCCATCTGATTCACCAATGTGATCAAGGGTTAAGCTATCTGATTCACTAATGTGATCAAGGGTTAAGCTAATCTGATTCACTAATGTGATCAAGGGTTAAGCTATCTGATTCACTAATGTGATCAAGGGTTAAGCTATCTGATTCACTAATGTGATCAAGGGTTAAGCTATCTGATTCACTAATGTGATCAAGGGTTAAGCTATCTGATTCACTAATGTGATCAATGGCCGCCCTGTTCTTTTCAACTGCTCGCTTATTAAACCTTATTTGATGGATATTTGGGACAAATATTGATATATACATAGGACCCTACATATTTTGCCCATGTGAAAGAGCTTTGGTCAGACCAGGTCTATTGGAGTTTCTTCATTAAAAATATTGTGTATTTAATTTTTATGCAACTATGTTACTTTTAAAGGGTTTCTGCTTATGAACAGCTCGGTAATTTGAAAATTAAGAACGGCCCTAATGGTCTACATTTTCTATGTAGCAGAAAAATTCCGTTTTTGTTCAAATATTTATTCGAAGTTCAAGTCACTTTGAGATGATTTCTCGGTGTATGTCAGTAACCCCACAGTCATGCATTGAGAGCATCAACTCTCAGAAAAGCCATAACCTCTGATTATTACACAAATCTGATAACGTTGATGTTAATCTAACAGGATGCTTATCTTGATCAGGTCTCATCCGGACTGTAGACAATCCCCATCCAGGTCAATAATGTTTAACACACAGCATTGATAGCCAAGACTGGCATTTGTATTTACCATCTACATGCCAACCTCTAGTGTACTCTTCTGTTTTGTTCTCTGCAAATAAAAGTAAAAAAATATTACAATTATTTGTAAGCATATCATAAATCTACCTTGTGTTTGGAAAGGAAAACGTTTTAAAACGTATTGTATGTACGGAATCTGATTGTTTCAGTTTGTAGATTTATATGATATAAACCTAATTAATCCGAAAATAGTAGACTGCCACAGTTTGCAGATTTGGCAACAAGTTTTGAACCGTTTCCCTATCGGAATGAAAGGCTCAATAATAAGAAGCAGAAGTGGCTACATCTTAGACTGATGATTAATTAGTTCATCTATCCTGACACGTCCCGTGAGTGTATGCCATGGTGGCTGCCTGTCGTCTGTCTGCTAGCTTTTGCTGCTTATTCGTCATAATCAACTTTTTTTCTTAAACAATGTCTCAAGAGCCATTTGGCTGATTTCCCTTAAATTTGGCAGTAAGCACACTTTTGAGCAAATTAGAGATCTACGATTGTTCAAACCAAACTGATTGGCGGCAACTATGTGGATTTTGTCGTATTCCTTAAACACATTAAATGATCTCCGAAAACAATTTGATGATTGATTTGGAACTGAAGAAATTTTATTTAGGGTAAGACCGGAAACAGATTTATTCAAATAACACGGGTTAGTCGATTTGTTTTATGGCCGTCTTGGATGGTGGATGCGTGAGAAAAAGCGTGGTGGCCATCACGGACCAATAAAAATTGACATTCTATTTGTTCACGAATTTTGACACAGAAGATGGGGGTATAGGCCTATGTTTTGGTGGTAGTTAAATACGAATTTGAGAGAGGAGGCTTGATGTTGTGGTCAACTCTCTACTTCTTAATCATTTAATGACTAAATTTGATTTAAAAAAAAAAATCAAAATATTTGCTTTTTAATGTCCATTTGCGTGCCAAGAGAATACTATAGACGAGGTCTCATGATTTCGCTTCTTCCCTAACCCTAGCCCATGGGGCTCTGATGGCAAGATTTTCAATTTTCAAAATAAAGCAGAGGAACTGGTGCTACATTCTCTAGGCAGGTTTGCAGCAATCATAAACAGCAACATCGTCTGCCAAAATTGTTAAATATTGTACGCCAATTTGTTTCTCTGCTTTAGACATAATAGAAGATGGAATATTGCCATCAGGGTGGTAGGTGTTAACAAATTTAGGAGCGCTACACCACGCTGAAAAGCATAAAATGAACAAAAACAGATGGTCCCTATCAGATCTCAATTAGCTTTGAACGTTCATCTGATATTCCCTTTCTCAGTGGACATATCAGATGTCTACAGTCTACTACAAAATACTTATCTACAGTCATACCCAACAGCAACTTCCCTCACTCTAATACTGCTATGTTATTGTTGAGCAACACCCCCACCCCATCCCCTCCCACCCCCACTCCCAATCTACCATATTAAAAACCCTGTATCTACAGTAAATATCCTAGATGGAAGATACTTGCAAAATATGAAGATCGTTTATATGTAGAACACTAGGATAATCATGACAAAATGGTACAAAAATATGTGTTGTACCGCCCTGTGTTTACGCCTATACATGCGTTATTATTATATTACGGGTGTGTATCAGCTGTCACCTTATTTATTGTAATGTCTTGTTTTATGGGTATAGGGACCATCGATTCATAGGCTCTGCCTTTGATGGACTGCTCAACTGTGATGTATGTATACTATATATTAAGCGCGAAATAAATAATTTTGAATCTTGAATCTATGTTTGAAAATGTACCACTGGAATGACTAGCCCGATTATCGAGCCAGTTATTCCAGTGGTAAATTTTCAATATGGTCTTCTCTTGTCCTGCAAATGGACATTATTTAAAACCACTGCAGAGACCAGTTTTGGTCAGGTATCAGCGTGAAAGGGTTATGTCTTAATCGATATAGGCCAATCAGATTGATTGATCAGGTTGTTCAAAGGGAACTGATTAGGCGATTTTGTCAATGGACATCTTGGGGTTTTCACTATTCTTAGAAACATGTTTAATTATTTTCTCCAAAAACAGCTTCATTTCAAGGGTGACCAATTCAGCAACAGTTTCAAGTAAAATTAGTTTTAAAATATTCAACTCCTTGAACATTTAAGCACAAATAATAAACAGGAAATATTCACTTGAATGTTTTGTAACTAATCTGACTGCACGCAACAAGTGCGTGTCAAATTAGATTCAAAATATCCAAGAGGTTACCTGTAGGATTCTTCTAAATCGAAATTCTGGGAATCCGTATTTAAAATGGTTCAAATTCTACAAATTTAACATGTCCTGTTAACTGGCTTTAAAAAACTTGATCGACCTCGCAAATATGCTGATTAGATACACTAAATATCTATTGTTTTGAAAAATCTACGTCGGCGAGTTCAAAAACGATATCGGAGATATCTTGTCTCTGTTCCATATATCTATGTAGCCATGTCATGTCTAGGCCCTATTATTTAACGCCTAAAAGTGAATGTTTACGTGAGTGATTCTTATCTGTGTAAATTACCACATTTATATATCACCATTTATTTACCCTACCATCGATTTCCGGAAACGTGATAGCCTAGATCGACCCAAGTGCTATAACCAATTTCCGCTCATTTTCTAATCCATCGGTCTATAGTATGTGTTTTATATTGAACATTTATTGAATATCCTTGGAAACCTGTTTTCGCCCTTCCATAGCGTAGCGAATCCGTCCAGAAAGATGGCCTCTGCAGTGGCCGTGAGAAATGTCAATTTGGAAGCCAAGAAAAAACTGTTTTGAAAATTTACCGCTGGAATGACTGGCTCGATATCCAAAAAATAGTATTCTCTTGGCCTGCAAATTGACATTCAATATGTAACTACTTTGATATTATTGACCAAATTACAGGGCCAAACACCATATATAATTTTTATAAAGATGTACAGAACGTATAATACTAAATAAAGCCTATAAAAAGTTTTTTTGAAGTAAATATTCCCTGAAAACGCAGGTTACTTGGCTGGTACTGGGCCAATGTGGGCACCGGCCTGGCCACCCTGTATTGACCCAGTACCGGCCCAATAACCCGCGTTACCAGGGTTGTGACATGCCGGTTGATGCCCTTTGTGTCCACGCCGCGAAATCCGTGTCCATGCTGCGAAATCTGCGACCATGCCCGAACATTCGTTTTAAATTATAACAATTACAGCTTCATTCCCCGCCTCAGATTTCCGATTCCATCATCTCTTACGCTTTTCGAAAAATCGGTACAAAATCGGTACAAAATCATTTACTGTAATACGAAAAATTACATTGTACATTTTGACGTTTATATGACTAGAAGTCGTCATCGTCGTCGTCGCCGTCATCGCCGCCGCCGCCGCTGCTGCTGCTGCTGCTGCTGCTGTTGTTGTTGTTTTTATGTTTCTTCCACTGTTGTTGTTGTTGTTGTTTCTGCTGCTGCTACTACTGCTTCTGCTGCGGATGCTTCTGTTGTTGTTGTTGTTGTTGTTGTTGTTTCTGCTGCTGCTTTTGTTGCTGCTGTTGTTGTCGTTGTTGTTGTTGTTGTTTCTGCTGCTGCTTTTGTTGTTGTTGTTGTTGTTGTTGTTGTTGTTGTTGGTGGTGGTGGTGGTGGTGGTGGTGGACTACAGCTTGTTTTAATATGCTAAAAAAGACAGAATTTACCGAATGTTCTGCAAATGAGAAACAATTTCGTTTTGGTTGCATTTACATCGCGATCGTATCCGGCTCTTTAAAGGAGAACTCATTTCATTTTGTACCAGCTATTCAAGTGATAGAATATGTAATATGTACACAATGCAGAAAGAGAACGCCATGATTTAACTGCCAACCAATCAGAAACATACTAGGTTGTGCATTTCACTATAGGTGCGCGATTATATAGGTATGCTCTGTCAGTTATTGACTATTTTGAAAACTAATTTGACTGCTACCCAAGACTGTTGTCTTAGGCACTAACCGTTTACTGGCAAATGAGTTTTTAAAAGGTGGTCAAAAGTGGGAGAGGCCAAGGCAACCCACATTGGGGGTAAGGTGTAGGCCCTAGGGTCCCGTCCTGGAGAAATTGCAATTTAGATATCCCAGGGACGGCATCTCCTGCATTGGGGCGGGGTGAGGTGGGTAAATATGTAAATTTAAGCTCAAACGCGCAAAGGGAGCTGGTGTGTCTGTGTGCAAACGCATATATTTGTTCCCACCCGATCCAAAAGTGTGTGCGCGGGGTGGTGGTGGGGAGGGGTGGTGGTGGTGGTGGTGGGGGTGAGCAACTGCTAACCTGCGTAGACAGGTAAAACAACCACGTGATACCTTTAATCGGAGTATCTCGATAATGTATGCGAATGTAGCCTATTGCTGAAAGATAGCTGTATCCACCGACGCTTCGCAGACCCTTTGGTGCACTATAGGGCTCTGGTTAAAGCACTCTAATAAGACAATAAACATATATTTCCGTCTGTGTACCTGGTCATCTGGTTATGCAAGGCACTGGTTATACTATGGCAGTCAACCTTTTCTCACCATCTTCTGAAATATCAGGTAGTGGATCGATAATGTCACCATGACTGTTGGTGAGAGCACTGGCTGCATCTGCACGACAACACCATCGCGTGTGACTGTCTTAAGCGTAGAAATAATGGTGTTATCTTCGTGTAACAAATCATTAAGTTTCTCACATTTTTCTGGCGATGATGTGAAGAAAACATACATTACCTGTACCAATTAAAAGAATGACACATCTCACTATATGACGTATTCGCATCGTTGCTCACCAACTTGGAAGAATGCCAAAAGTGCGAAATAAATGTTGCAGACTCGTTACTCTGAAGTATTTTGAAGTAGAGTGGCATGATACCACCCGAGCGAACACATTGCGTCGAGGAAGTAGATATAATTTATTGAAAATAGTGATGAGACTGATTCTGGGGAGCGTCTGGGAGGGGTTTCTAAGAAGATCAGGTTGCTGGTGATACGGGGATTCCGTCAAAATGTTAGCAAAATTAGACATTTTGAGAAGCAATCTCCTGCATTCGGAGTGAAAGAAAATACATTTCTTGTGCTTAAATCTTTGGTGATCTTTAATACCATCGTGTAACTTTTGGCGAAACTGATTGCCACAATACGTTCTGTGGATGCGATGCATCCGAAATTCGCCAGGTTCTACATTGTTCTCCAAGAGTCCTAAGTAGGTGGAAATATGTGACAAGCCAATGGCTGGGTTATCACCTTTATGCCAGACCACGCACAGAAATAGCTTTGTAACTCTAGGTGCTGTAGTAGCTTCCAACCTGCTTCACATAGCTGGATTTACGTGAATAAGGCATCGCTACGACCTCTTGACCTATCATGCTCAGCGAGCATTTCACTAGCAGGCTGCCAATCAGCGAAAGCATTACATTGGGTGGGTGGATGGATGGATGGATGGAGAGTGTAGAATTTAGAATAGAAAATAGAAAGAAGAATCTATTTTCAGTTATATTTACTCCTTCACGAATACCGAGTAAGATCTAATTTATTTCAACATTATTAGTTTTTAGTCTTTACTAGCATTGATGAAGCTGACCTATGAGGGTTGTTGGATTGCGTAGCATCAGCCCTGTAGTTGTTGCACCTCTGTTGGTAACTTGAAGTTACCAGGGGTCTCTCAATGGAACTTTACGGTTTTAGCTATGCCCTGCCCATCTTTATCCAAGCTCCACCCATACCTCGCTCGTGTTGGGATCGATCGATCTCTGAACTCCCTGACTATCAATTTCCAGAAAACTACAGGTAAGCTGTTAAATATGTTGCGACCAACTTGACTGAGCGCTGTTGCTGCCTATGGTCTAAGCGTTGACCATTGTGACGATTAACGTGTTACCCGTCAGCACTTGGCATCTATGACCCAATCCAGGAACGATGTTTGTTACTACCAAGCAGTATTTGTAAGAGATCAGGGGCGTCGCCAGCTACTAGATATTTGTAGGGCAATGTCTGGGGGACGTCTGTGAGGGGATTTTTCTCCCGCCAAAGAAAGTGATTTCGGTGTTTCCTCACATAAAAATTGTGAAAATTAGATTCTCTGAGAAGCCATTTCATGCATGCTTGCTACGGCTTCCGGGCAAATTTCTTTCAAAATATTCAACAGATTAATTTTTACATCGTAAAAAAAATGACGTGGTGTATTTGGTCTGATGGGTTAAATGGCTAACAAGTAAATAATAGTTGTATTTTCATGATTTAACGACTCATTTTGTGCAAATTTTTGATATGGCAAGTGCCCTATCTGCCATACAGACAACTGAAAAGTTACAAGACCCTAACTATAAACATCTTCTATGCGCATACTGCAGATACGTGTGTAATACGGTCGGAAATAAGACAATAGAAGCAAAGAATACACAAACTAATTTCTGCCGTTTTATGGAATAGCGTCGCTTTCTAGTTGCTATGATATGGTCGGATGCTAGGAGTAATAACTGATACATGTGAACAAATAATGGCAGCAAGCATTTCTCGGTTCCTTAAACAATAGTCTATTAGGACTAGTGGTATACAGCACACACAGGGAGACTCATTTTACATATAAGACCCCTTTCACGACTAAGCTGTTTATAGAAACCCTTTGTTACATGGAGCTGTCAGATGTTAGGAAGGAAACCTACATGACAGTGCATTACCGTGCCTCGTCACCATATCTATTATAATCAATAAGGAATAGATAGCTGGCTATTCATTGCATGCTAGGGATAACAAAGACAAAAAGAATGCATAGTTAAATATATATTTAACTATGCATTCTTTTTGTCTTTGTATATATATATATTCTGGAATTTTTGTAAATTGTTGGTGTTTTTGCAATTTAATTGGGTATTTTAATGGAAATTGTTAGCAAAAGAACTGAAATTAATGTAGTAATTGGCATATATTCCTCTAATTCTTTAGTGTGGAAATAGATTACAGCCATTATTTTATTTTGTCTTGATCATATGTTATATAAAATAGTCGTATCTAAGTGTTAACGGCATGACAAATCCTGCTCATATTAGGCCTGGATGACAAACGCTAACGCCGGAGACTTGAAATATTTAATTTGATTAGGAGAAATATTCTAAACTATTCAATGAGTAACTACAGTAATAATTATTTGAAATTACGTGTAGGCGCTGGTGTCGTTCCAATGGACCGTTACAGTTTTAGCTATGTCCCGCTCATCTCTAGTTAAACTCCACCCACATTTCCCCCGTTTTTGGATCAATCGACCACTGCAATCTCCGAATCTCAATTTCCCGAAAACTATACAGGTAAGTTGTTGAATATTTTGAAACTAATTTAACAGGGCGTTGTTTCTTCCTATTATACAATTCGTACAACAACGTTTAGTCCGTCATCAATTAAGCGTTCGTGACGAACCTAGCTTCGTCATTCATAACGTCATTGATTATGACGTCATCATACACGTCACGTAGCTGATTATGACGTCATATGATTGATGAATCAACTGGAAAGGTCCACTATGCACGCAGTGATTCAGAATTTGCAATCATATTTAAATACATTAAAATATTTTGAAATCAGTGTATATCTTTATAAGCGAGTGAGTATAACAATATCTTAAAATTTCAGATTCATTTTGTTAGCAACGAACCGGGTACCGGGATATAGAGAGACATGGAAGATCCAGTGGACATATTTGTAAACTCTAATCACAAGAATGTATCAATCGCATTGAATCGAGGTCTTTCAAGAATGTATGAAAACGTCCCGAGATATTTATACAAAGAAATTCCAATTGCCTATAACTTGCTTGGTATTTGTCTTAACACAATTTTAATCGTTTACTTCTTGAAATCGAAGAAATATTTAAGTCCGACGTTTACACTACTTACGAGTCTAGCTCTGACGGACTGGTTGTGTTGTGCATCGGGAGCCAGTTTTGCTGCCTTTATCTGTCCAACTATGCCTTTCTCTGAACCAGAGGTTGTATCGCAGGCCACGTGTTCTATCTTGGCCTTCACCATTGTCTTGGGAATGGTTGGGAGTGAATACCACCTCGTACTTTTCACTATACTACGATTTTATCAATTAGCGTTTCCATTATCAGCACGTGCGAGAATTACAAGTGGGTTTGTTATCAAATGCTGCATCGTCATCACAGTGATAATAGCCGTGTTGAATACACCTATGATTTATTGGCTTAGAGCAATCAAAGTGGTATATAACGGGGAAAACACCCGCATATGTGCCTTCATGGGTAACGGTGACTTGAAGAATCTTGGCTGGATAATCATGACCACGATTGTCCCATGTATATTAATCCCAGCCTTTCATTTGGCAAAATACATCGTTGTAGCAAGAAATAAAACGTCATTGGGCTTGCAACAAGAGCAGAAGAATGTTGATACACGAGCTGTAACCATAGTAATTATCATATTCTTTATTGCTTGGATACCGAGTCCGATATATGCAGTGATACAATCGCAGCGAAACATTACGTATGATAATAACCTTGATAATGTGTACATGTTGTTAATGTTTATCACTATAAGTAATTCCACTCTCAATCCGTTAGTGTATTGCTTCGCAGCCAAGTCTGTACGGGATGATATCATAGGACTATTCTGTCCTAAAACTAAGAAATAAAAACTTAAAATTGGCTAATTGTGACAATATCAATGCGTGCCTTATATTAACCGTCTCTGACCGCTAAGTCTTTGCAGACAACATATGACGTAGCGTGGATCGCTCAGTCAGGTACAAACCGGCCCGGGTTAGCCGTGTACGAAACGGCCCGGTCAGAGATGCTCCAACCTCACCCCGTCGGTTCTATAGGTCCGCGTGTATAGCCACAGAAAAGAGAGCTTAGATTAATAGTCTGTAAGAACGCCTATCGCGCATGCCCACGCTGTATAGACAGTGTGGGAGGTGGCATCCTTATGTATATAGTTGTCTGTATTTCGGGAATCGTTAATGCTAGACCCCTGTCACTCATCTTGGGTTGAATCATTACCAGGATTCGTTGGGGAAAAAAAGACTCCATTTACAGAATTGAAATCGGACTGGGAATGGCCGAGATATCAGTAAATAAAGGTTTGGCCTTTCTGATTCTTCTAAGTTGGTATAGATCGCCATCACGCTTGTGCTGGTAGGGTGACGATAGCGTGATGTCACAAACACGCGTTCTTCTCATGCTAACCCCTCCACGAAGTGCGCAATAATTGTTTCGCTCTGCTATGGTGACAGTTGATTGGTCACCATAGGGTATATAAAGAGTTTCACCGGCACTATTCCTCAGTCGGGACGGGGTGGCTGCCCGGTGCGGAAGACATTGCCTGAAGTCTTACTATGCAGAGCTCGCTGTAAGCAATCTATACTAGCATATTCATAACCAGCATCTGAAACCGTGACCGGAAGCCTTGCTGCACTTACGTCACCGACTAATTTCTGCAACACCTCTTCAGGGGTAAATAAAACAACTTAAAATTAGGTCGCCTCTAGCCAACTCGTGACAAACTGTGGCACTGCCAATATCAATGGTGACGCGATCGCCGGAACCTCTTAGCGATGCCGTTCTTTTGGTCGATAACATCCAAATCAACATGAGAAACAATTGATAAGCTCTGATATCTCGCCAAACCTACCGTACCTCGCCAAAAGGTGGTAAGTAGAAACTTGCATGTACCCAGCGCCAAAAGAGTCCGTTTTAGTTTTGCCACATCTTCGCCAGATCTGAACTGATTTAATTTCTGCTCAGAGTTTTAAATTCCTCATTCAATTCTGGTATAAATACATACCAAAATCTTTAAAGACGCTCCCATATTACGGAATTGCCATAACATGAGCAAGTATAGGCCTATACATAAGTTGCCAGTCTCCACCGGCTAAAGTGTCAATGTTTGTTTACCTCTCATGGCCACGCATGCGCGTAGGGCGATCTTATTTTGTTCTCCTGCTGGAATGACCATTCATGCGCAGGCCGTATATGGCCATCGGATGGGTGAGCATGGACTATTCGGACCGGGCCGTCTCGTACGCACCCGACGGTGATCCATGCTAGATTATGTTGAGGTTCACCGCTAGGTCATTCCTACTATAATTAATATTTGCGCGGTGAATCCTACTTTGGCTTAAAGGTTATCCTAGAGGTACCTGTGAGGGCACCAGGGGAGTGAGTGAGATATCGCCATTTCGATTCTGACCATCGAGAAACCGGCTCTAAACAAACCGGCAGAGGGAATTACCAAACAATGAGTTGGCCAGAAGGTCGGAGAGTCGCAGAAAGAGACAGCTGCTCTAGAAGTAATTTAGAACGCCGTAAAGTTAGTAGTCAATTATGGAAACCTGGCTTGCTATGTAACTTCTGCAGATCCTGGGAAGATGCTTTACAATAAACAGCATTCCTTCATTCGAGCAGTTGTCCCTAACCACTTATATCCTAAGAAAATATCTAAGCTAATACTAGTTAGGATTAGGCACCGTGTCTCAAGTCTATTAGTGCAGGCACGAGAGACGACTCTAGTGGAAAAGTGTTGCTGAATTAGAAAAATAGGTGATGCATCTATTGAAGTCATATAGTGTAAGCTTATGCACTGCGCAGTTTAAAATATATAACAATTTAACTTAATAATGAAAAAGAAACAGTGTTTAACAACGGCACTTACCGTATTACAATTCTATACAGCACTATAAGGTCTAGCTGACCTAATCCGCCTACTTGTAACCATCGCTTATTGAAATAAAATAACTATGTTACAATTAAAAGGGCACCTATTAGTCATCGGCGCTGTATTAGATAAAGCACATTTGTTGGCGCCTGTTAGTCATCAGCGTGGTATCTGGTTATGGCATAGTAGTTATTGGTATCTGTTTGTCATCAGCGCAATGTCCGGTTACGGCACAATAGTTGTTGGTGCCTCCTAGGCATTGGCGTAAAATAAGATCACAGAAAGTTATTATACAGTCAAATTTGCTGTAGTGGATAAAGCACGCAGAATCTTTGGTGCGCAGGTGAAGTTGCCTCTAGTGATGAAGAGGCTGGTTTTATAATAGTCACGGCACAAGACGATCAACGCCACTTAGCTCAGTAGTGGCACGGAAAGCAATGTTCACAGTAAGATCAGTAGTTAAACAATGACGAGGGCGCTGGGTACATGCAAGTTTCTACTTACCACCTTTTGGCGTGGTACGGTAGGTTTGGCGAGATATCAGAGCTTATCAATTGTTTCTCATGTTGATTTGGATGTTATCGACCAAAAGAACGGCATCGCTAAGAGGTTCCGGCGATCGCGTCACCATTGATATTGGCAGTGCCACAGTTTGTGTATATATATACCTCAAAAGAAGTAAGTCCCCCCTAAATATTGGCCAATATTTTCTAAAAGATGTATCTAATTGTAATGAAATTGTGCACAGATCATTAGTTCGACTATGGCAGCAATCAGCGATATAGCTTATCCCATATGTCGTGTTTTGCCTCAATGCGCTTACGCTAAATGCAAAATTGTCCCATTTAAGAAATCGCAGAGAACAAACAATACAGATTTTATTCAGTAACAAGAGAATTATAACAACAGTTAAAGTGTAGAATGCAGATTTTTCGGTAACAGTATTGACTATCCATTAATTTCATTACTTGTAAACCATTATAAAGATTTCATTTCAAAATGTCAAAAGACGTGTTACATCATAACAAACTGACTTGATCAGGCGGGTGATCCGATGTTGTGGGATCGCCATCCACTCCTGCAGCAGCTGATGGATGTCACCAAGAACAGTAACATCAGTCACTCTCCGGTACACCACTCTCTTTAATTGCTCCCACAAATGTTCTATTGGGTTCAGATCTGGCGAGTTTGCTAGCCACACGATCCTCTCGATGCCATGGTTAGTAAGAAAGTCATTCACAATTCTTGCCCGGTGCGGATGTGCATTGTCATCCAAGAACACAAAACCATCACCTATGGCAGTACATGTGGCTCCAGGACCTCAGCAAGGTAGCGCTCGGCATTAAGGTTACCATTGATTGGAATACGTTCGGTTTTTCTTCTTGCGCTGATCCCTGCCCACCATCACATTTCCTCCCCCAAATGCTGTGGTAGGCTGCACACAACATTCAGCATATTGTTCACCACGACGACGCCAAACCCGAGACCTTCCATCAATGTGGCGAAGGCAGGCACGCGTCTCATCACTAAACATGACGTTTGCCCACTGCTACCTTGTCCAGCATACGTGGTCTCTGGCCCATTCAAACCGTGTTTGTTTATGGCGTAATAACAAGACTGGCCTCTTGACCAGTCGTCGAGCATGCAGTCCAGCAACACGGAGGCGGTTTTTCACCGTTTGATCACTGATTCTTCTGGCTCCACCTCTAGCAGCTGCGTGTAGCTGATCCCTGATGGCGTGTGTGGTTGACATTCTGTTTCGAAGTGCTATGTTTGTAATAAAATGATTTTGATGTTGCGTTGTGGCCATTGGTCTGCCACTTCTCGGTTGGTCATTTACCTCACCATGCTGCTCGAATTTGTGACACAACTTTCTTATTGCTTTTGGGGTAACACCCATTCTACGCGCAACTTGCTTCACACCGAAATTGGCCTCCAGAAGACCAATGGCAATTGCCCTAACCTGGTTTGATAACATGGCATTATTGAAGCGCAGAACTGCGAACACGTTACTCTATGCACAACTAGTGACAGATTCGGTGATATTGTGCAAAGGCACACAACACTAAAATAACTATATTAGGATAAGTACACACGATAATTATTCTCTCTCTTTGTAGGATGTGAGGGCGGTCCTTTTTACTGCTCTCCTCCTCCGCTTTGGCATTGAAGGCATTTTTCTTATCGACGGAGGCCCACACGAGGCATTTTTCTCTCGCAAAATTTTATATTCCCTACCTTGTGTAGTGAAGGCTAACATGATTTTCCTCCTCATTTTTCGTTACCGTGTGATGTCTCTCTAGCGTTTGCATGCAAACGGTGAGATTACATCCACCCCTTTCTCGCATTTTTTAACATCCTACCAGTTGTCTTCTCACAAGGTGCCACGGTGTGGTACCGTCGTAAATTTCCTCTCAAACAAATGGCAAGGATATAATTATCCTTGGCATAAAGAGGTATTGGTTCCCCATTCTTCCCCTGCATTATTATGGTCGGCCGCTTTTAACCCTCGGCCGTCCTCCATGCAGAGCACGGTACTGCACCATCATATATTTCCTCTCAAGCAAAACGTAAAGATGCAGTCATCATTGGTACCAATTGGTATGGGTTTCCCATTTTTACCCTGCATATCATACAGGATGGCTTCTCGCTCTCCTATCTTCTCTCTTCCTCTGCTATGACGTTGTAGGCATTTTCCTGTGACGGAGGCCCGTGCGAGGCACTTTCCTCCCCAAAAACCAATAATTTTTGGCCAGCCTGAGGCAGATATAGTTTATATTAAACCAACTGATGCGCCCTGACCGGAACTTTCCCCACAGGGGTACCTTTCATGATACCGTCTATATATGACTAGATCAGTTAGGTACCTCCAGCGAGACATAAACCCAAATTTACTACTCTCGTTTTTACATACACCGTTCATAAGTGACAAGCATACACAAATTGTTTGTTACTATAATCAAGTAAGTAAATTTGTGTACTAGCACCGTTCTTTCCACCTTGGAAATGATGGCTAGACACACCGGTGACACGAACAGCCGGGACGACATGGTAGTGTTCAATTTTCACAGCAATGGCTGTATGAGATCATTCCACCGGCCCTGGAGGTAGGTTTTTGTGGACACTGAAGATGTGCGGCAACCGCTCCCCAACCCCGTGGCTGGCTGACAAGCAGCAGCAGCAACAACAATGGCAAGCGGCGGAGCCACACGCGCCCCCGGCAGCTACAATAACCCTAAAGCATGTAAACATTAGCTCCTAAGGAACGAGTCTTATATGGTGCCCTCCGAGATGGATGCCTGAGCTCATCAACCAGGAAGGCAACCCATTATCAAAGCTAAGTAGGCATGAGCCAATCGAGGCTTAAACACGTATATGTCTGGACTCAGTAACTAACTGTTAGCTTGGCTCCTCTCGAAAGGCTGCCAAAATAACGTGGCACCAACTAAACCAGCGACTAGTATTGAGATGACTGCGCCGGTTTCTATTGAAGCCATTGCACCGCCTCCAGGTAAACCAGCATGCATACCTATATATAAAAAACAATACACCTATAATTCAACACCATTTTAGCATTGTTCTAGATAAGGAACACGCTCTTCACCATTTCTCCTCCTCCGCTTCGGCGTGGTAGGCATTTTCCTGTGACGGCGGCCCACGCGAGGCACTTTCCTCTCACAAAACCAATTTGTTGGCCTGCTTGAGGCATTAGTTTATGTTAAACTAGCCACGATAGGACTTCTGCTAAGGATAGGTTAGGTATCTTTGGCAAGATACAAAACAGACGGCACCAACACGTCTCTCTATTTATATCACAGGAAACGAATTACTTTGTAAAACCTTGTGCATACACTTTTGAAAGAAGCCAGCTTTCGGCTCACTGGTTTACAAATATCTTTATATCTCAAATTCTATAACTTATAATGCATGGATACACTGGTTACATGAATAGACCAGATGACACGGTGGTGTTCGCCATTGGTGGCAATGGTCGTCCAGCCCCACTGGAATGTGAATGTTCCACTGACAGTCAGTCAGTCCATGTGGTCACCGGTTGCCCACAGTCTCGCATCTGCATCCCTGAGGCAAGCTAACCAGCATCGACGGTTTGGCGCATACTGCCTGTATGAGTCGGAGTCCAGGGAAGAATTGGCGGAGCAGCGCAGCGCCAGAGCTACAAGTGGCTCCTGATCTGGGGCTCAAGACGATGAAATATTCCAGTCACCATTCTACTTTAATGAGTACACCCCCGAATATTATGGGAAATACGCAGGTGGTAAAGCGGCACGTGCAGTAACTTCTAGTATACCAGATAATAATGTCCCACGTGCGGGATCGACTGCACAACAACGACAAGTTTATTTGCCAATCAGTGAGGGCGAATTTACTGACGCCTCAGAAGTCGATGTGTCGTTTCTAACATTGTCGGGCGTTCGTGATTGGCGCCAAACACAGATGCCGGATTATGAACGTCAACTTCAAAGTCTCTCAAGAAGGCAATATCAACCACCCTACACTGTGCATCCATCAAGTGAGTCACCAGAAGTAAGACCGCACCAACCATGAAATAACATACACAGACACGATATACTTCATCACCCATACCATGACGTACTCCAAGATCACTGTGTTATGAAGCAAGGGATGCAGATCTTCTACACCCTTGGGCTATGCGAAGTCATGCGCCAACACGCACAACCTATCACGCTTAGTCATCACCTGGATCCCCGCCATACCAAGGACGCCCAACACAACATCCGACAGAATGACTGCGCTGGATAAGCAGTCAAATACGGTACAACCCGGCGCCCATACATAGGCTGATTCCGATACATAAACCACGTGATTCCACCATAAATCTAACTCATCCTGAACCGCGGTCCCCTAAGGAACATATACACATATTTACCCCCTTCTTCCGCATTTGTACCCATCTGTCCCACCGTTCCACTGGGTTTTGCGCCTATCATACCTTTCTACGGTTCCGGCCGAGTCATCCTTCCATCTGAATTTAGTGGGGAAGTGATTGGGAGAATTGCCAGTGCCAATTCGAAATAATTAGCGATATGAATCAGTGGGCTGACCAGCAAATGGGAGAGTATCTGGCAGCCAAGTTGTCAGGCAAGGCATTACAGGTCTTGGCCAACCTTGGGTCAGAAATAACACCTACGTACATCACCCTAGAGAGCACACTTTCAGAACGATTCAGTGACACTGCATTGAGAGAGGCGCCTTCAATTAAAGAACTTTAGGCATCGTCCAAATGAAACACTCCCCATGCTCTCTACCCGAACCCGGTGCCTAGTTATAAGTTATCAGGAGTCACCCATCTATGGCTGGACAGCTTTATAGACACCTTAAAAGCAGAGCTCGCCCTCAACGAAAAATCGTTCCTTCTGGAACACGGGGGTTTACAAACTCTAACGGCAATGGCAGCACCAAAATCACCCAGTAAATGAGGTGGAACATACGGCGCCAAACCACACCACACAGCCAACTACCTCACCTTTGGGCACACCCACCGAAGCTCTGATACAGCATGACAATCCACCAGATCCAAGCCCGTCCAATCTAATACAGAAAGGCAGAGGTTGGGGCCAGTCCCATCGAGGGGGCTCTAATAATGGCCCTGGACGCAATAACGGCAACAGCAACTACTGGCAACAGACAAACGCAAGGTTGGAAGAGGTAACCAATCAAATGGCCTCTCTTACCAACCTACTCACCACTCTTTCAGCAACAGTAGCAGCCCAGAACACCACACGCACCACCCCACACACTGATGATTGGTTTGAGTGTGAGCAGCCCAGCCATTGGAGGGAACGTTGCCCAAATAGGTGCCCCTCTAACTCCACTGCTTCAGGCCATACCATGCCACAGCCGGATCCAGCATTGAACTAATCAGGGCACTGCATACCGAGTCAGCTTGTTGCCCATGCACTCGCCCCGGCTCAACACAGGCCATCCGCCAAACTCCCACACAAACAGCCACACTACTACCTATTGCAAAACCACTTACCACCATTCACACTCCCACACCAATACCTACAGTTTCACCAACGCTTGTACCCGCGATGCACACTGCGCCAAATGTACCAATGCCAATCCTTTCTCCAGCTACGGCTGTTCCCACCCAAACTGAACAAACTGTCCCTTCTATCCTCTGTAAAACGGCAGTGGTTGCTGCAACAATATCCTCTGAACGAACGTTCATATTAGCACCGCATCCCACCAATATGACGCCAACTACTCACAGCCCTCTTTTGGTTTGCAACATAAATCTTTCACCTTCAACCACAGCACTCAGCAGCATAACACATGAATCCAACCATCAGCATCAATGGATAAAAAACTGCTTAGACGAAAGCATAAGAGTCGACCGTGGAAAAGACACTGCTTCTTCTGTACAGCCAAGAGGCGCAAGATGATGCATTGTCCCAAGTGGACGGCACAGCTAAATCGGCGTTGCTAGCATCAATAATCCGCTATCTGCCACTAAGCTTAATGCACCCACTACACCTCTATTACCTATGATCCCATCAGCTACCACACTACCGCCGGCTCTGTCTCTGCCAATGAAAAATAAGCAGCCTTCCATACTCAGCCACCTATATCTTTAACAGAGGCGATTGCCAAACAGGCCTTCTATATCACGGATCCCATCACCGTAGAGGAGGAAACTATATACAAGTGGCCCTGTCTCTTTGAAGGCATATCCACCAGTGCCACCATAGACACGGGAACCTCCATTACAGTATTTAGTAAGCACCTATATGAAAGCATCCCACCTCATAGACGCCCCCCCCCTTGGGCATACATCCATTTTCCTAAAAACAGCCACTGGCACTAACGTTCCAGTGGCTGGTATAGTAAACATAGTAATACTGATAGAGGAGATGCAATTTATGCAAAGAGTTGTCATCGCCTCTATCCAAAACCATGCCCTTCTTGTCACCGATTTACTCAGTGCCAGCGAAGCCGTAATTCACTGCAAACAACAGGAACTCGACACACACCGCCGCCATATACCCTTAGGACCGGAGTCATCAATGTATGATACCTGTGCATTAATATTGGCCTCCACCACCACAGTTGAGCCGGGTCAAGAGGAAATTGTTTGGGCTACTGCACCACACATTAGCAACCACACACACGTGGCCATGCTAGAGCTGGACCCTGAATACATAGTGGCCTCCCAATGCTTTAGCCCGCACATTTTAGTAACTACCACCAAGTATTTAATAATCAGTAAATACTCTTCTGAGTATTCAGTGGCACAGCTGACACTATCACCCGTACCTCTAGCATTTGCTGTGGCCACATGGTGGAGGTGATCTCAGTGGAAACACGTACCAACACACATACCCCTGCAATGCTGTCTGACGATAGCTTACCCGAACAGTTACACAACTTATATTTGCACGCCACAATTGGCCTAACTAAGAAGCACAAGCGCGATGTGCACTGTTTACTATATAAATACTGGGATAGTTTCTCATTGGCTGATTTAGATCAGGGGGAAACTCACCTAGTATGTCACTCCATCGACACCGGAATAATTGGCCAGTCCACCAACCCATGTGCTGTCTCCCAATCCATAGAGAAGCAGAAGCTCACCATCACGTAATGGCCATGCTGAGAATAGGCGTTATCGAACCCTCTGCATCCATCTGGGCCAGCCCTACACTCCTTGCAGGTAAAAAAGTAAGGCTCATTGCGATTATGCATTGACTACCGTCGCCTAAATGACCTGAGTATGAAAGATGCATATCCATTGCCACGCATTGATCAAGCTCTGGATTCGTTGGCCAGAGTCAAATGGTTCTGCACAATGGAACCGCGCGACTGGTTATTGGTAGGTGGTCATGGGGGGCGCCGACCACGAGAAAACAGTTTTTACATGCAGAGATGGCCAGTTACAGTTCCGAAAAATGTTGCACAACCTGTGCAATGTCCCTGGTATGGTTGAACGCTTAATGGAGCAGGTCTTAACTAAACTACAATGGCAGATCTGCTTATGCTACCTGGACGACGTGATTGTCTTTGGCCCTTCGTTTGAGCAAACCGTGGCCAACTTGGATGAGGTATTGGTGAGTTTTAAGAGCACCAACCTAAATCTCAAACTCAAGAAGTGCCATTTCTTCTGACAACAGGTAAAGTTCCTGGGCCATGTTATATCCACCGATGGTGTGGCCACACAACCTGTAAAAATGCACCCAGTGGTCGAATGGAAGACACCCGCAAATGTAACCAACACCCGGAGCTTCAAATTACCGAAAAGGACAGCCCCTTTGAGTGAATGAGTGAGTGTGAGGAGGCTTTCAAGGTGCTGAAAACACAACTTACAACCACGCCAATTCTTGCTCATTCAAACTCTAACCTTGATTTCATCCTAGACACGGACGCCTCTGCTTTTGCAATTGGTGCCATTCTATCCCAAGTCACAATGGATGGAACAGAGCAGGTACTGGGTTACTGCACATATGAAGTACCCCGTATGCTTCTAATTGGTGCTGTTGAGTTCAGGTTCTTTTCTAATTTTTGATAAACTGATCTCATGCTCCTTACTGTTTGTAGGACTTGGGGCCCATGTTTTTCTTTTCTTTTCTGAGAGTGTGCTATTTGAATTGCAACCTGTCTTTACATGAAAGCCGAGTAAAGCAATGCACTAGTCAGCTCCTCGGGATGGGCCAGTGAGAATGGCAGTAAGGATAACTCGTAGGTAAGGACGTATATGATTATGACCACAAGGTGGTCAAATAGTTTGAGGTCGGAGCTACTAAGAACCGTGACTTTCTCATCAGCTCTTTACACTAACAACTGTTTTTGATCTTCAAGTCTAGGTGGTAATCCCAGAATGCCACTTTCTTGGTATTCAGTGTCTGCTCAACAAATGTTGTAGTTTGAGCAGAGCTGATCTCAGAGATGAGCAGGCATGTTGCAGAATTTTGTGGCATCCTTGCTCATGTGACAATGTTGACCAGTGAAGAACTCCGATAATCACACTCCTCCAGCTCGAAGGATCCATCATAAGCCTTCGTACGAACACGATCTGCATTATGTATGGCATACATTTCATTCATGGTGTTTGGGATGACTACTCAACATGGCATGTCAGGAACAATTATCCAGAGCTTCTGGTCTTAGACTGGTGCCTTTTTACTAGTAATGTTGATAGACTGTTCTAGTGGCATATCCTTCCACACTTGAGTAAAAGGCCATGGTGATTGATGGATTGCATGGTTCCCAGATATAGATTCTTGATTGATAGCATGGTATGTCTCTAAGAGCTGCTTCATGTTAACTAGGTAAGCTAGAAACTGGAAGTAGTTATATCAATTCAAGCCAGTCTGCCCCATCGTTAGTTTGAGAAAATAGAGAAGCAGCTGCACAATGGACACTCCAATAGGCAAATAGCTCGGACTTGGCCCATTTCTAATTTTGGAACATGAATTAGTGTGATGATGGCATTATAATTATCAGCATGGTGTTCTGGACAGCTAGCCTTCTTCCAGAACTAGTTGACACGAGTTGACATGAAATATATTATATCTACATGTGCATCATTGCTCATTTGACGACACAGCATCAACATTGCATGATTTTCATGATTATTTTGTGGGCACTCACTCCACGGTTGGAGGACGTCCCTCTCCAGAGGGTTGCCGTTGTCCAACTGCCATACATGCCCGATTCTGTCAGCAGATCCCAAGTGACTGACGAATGGTGCTTCTTTCCCCAAACATCCAAATAGTTTATCACAGTATGAAGGCTCCTAAGTGCAGCACTATATCTTCAAACTCTTTATGTAGTCACCACTGGATCTCATTGGCCTGTGAGATGATCACTCAGATCCTGAAAACCATCCACAGGCATCGACATTGGCAATCTGCCAAATCTGCCATATGTGAGTTAAAAAGGCCTGGCACGCATGAGCTGTAATAGCCAGTTGCACCTAATACCTGTCGTTGCATGACGGGTGCTTTGATAAGCTAAAAGGGTGGAACCTCATTCATCCTCCAAAGCTCTGGCTTGGTTGTTTGCCCCTTTCTGAATTAGTTCCTTAAAGGTACGGTTAAACCTCTCAGTTCTATCATTAGTCTCGGGGTGGTAAGGACTTGTTCTTCTATGAACAATCCCATAGTCTTTATACAGACGCCTCAGTTCCTGCTCATTGAACTCGCCTCCTTGATCGGTTATCAAGATCTCAGGAATAGGATATGCCTCTACCCAGGCAGAGCAGTGATCAACTATAGTCAAAATGTAGTGATTTCCCCTAATGGACTCCACAAAGGGTTCCACTAAATCCATGCCAATAGTATGAAGCGATTGATATATCAATGATGATAATTGGTTGACTCTGGACATAGATATTCACGTTTACATGACCCTCCCCCATAAGTTGTACTGAACCATAGTGACAGACTCCTACCACACATAATGTCCTGTGGAATTTTAACGGCACCACAATTTGAAACCACATACTTCCTTGGGGGATTTTCTAGATGGTCTAATCTATCCCCTTGTCACTTCAAACCTTTTCTGTAGGGGGTGTTGTACGATTTCATTTTTTTATAGGTCATTGCTCCTGGATTAGTAGTGATTTTGTACTCATAAACCACACACATTTACTTACTATGGTAAGTCTCCTTCCATTGACCACGGTCATAGAAACTACAACTAACAGAATTAAAAGTTTAAGCAAATTCATTATCCGATTTGGAAATGGAACTTAAAATCAGAATAGTTATTGGAGCTGAATTATGGACTAGTAACTGTTGAATAGCATGCGATGTTATTCTAGCAAAAAATGTTGAATGCAACAAACTAATTTTTAAGAGTGCACAAATCAGACAATGATACATAATAGTCTCCGACAATGCACTTCACAAATAATGTACACCAGTGAGTCAGATTATCTAATGATCAGTGAGCGATATATGACAGTTGATAATCGCAGTTATCTAACAATGGAATTGTGCATCAGTCATCGGAAGATCCATGCCAATGTGTGGGATTTTCCTACGTTTACAAACCTGAGTTTGGAGCTCTGCCAACAGCATGTCCCAATCTGTCATCGTCTACACTCATCTCAGATGCGTCATCGGGCATTGGTTCATCTGCTAATGACTCATGCTCATTAGTGATATCTACATCTGAGACTGATGTAACTGTGGGTTCTACTATCATTGGTTCTACAACCACCTGATCTGGCCTTTTCACTTGACTAGGATGTTGGGAAATGCCTGACGGACTGGCTGTTCCCTCGGGAGCTAGAATAGGAAGCTGTGCTTCTTTGCAGAACTGAACCACCTTCTCTAGTACCGGGTGACTAGCCGTGTTACCCGTACCAGGTTTTCTAACTGGTCACTGCCGAATGTTATCCCAGCATCGTTCAAGATCAACAATTTAACTTGGTTTTTACCAGACCTTTGGTGTCGTATATGGTCTACTGGGCTATTGATCCGATAGATCTCATACTCCGGATCATTACTAGTTGTTATTTTCGTCTGCTCATTCGCCACTACCATGACAGGATTTCCTACCTTAAACTCAGCAGCATTAGCTCTCCTATTAATAGCCTGTCGATGATACTCTCAGGAATGCCCAGTATTTATGTGAACCCTCACCAGTGCATTATTTAGACCAGTGAGACGATCACCCAAATCCTGAAAACCATCCATGGGCATTGCCATTGGCAATCTGCCACGTCTGCCATATGTGAGATAAAAAGGCATATAACCTGTCATTGTGTGACAGGCGCTGTTATAAGCTAAAAGGGCGGAACCTAATTCATCGCTTGGTTGTTCACCCCTTTCTGAATTAGTTCAGTAAGGGTACTGTTAAACCTCTCGGTTCTACTATTAGTCTGGGGCGGTAGGGACTTGTTCTTCTATGATCAATCCTATAGTCTTTGTACTGACACTTCAGTTCACACTCGTTGAACTCGCCTCCCAGATCGGTTATCAAGATCTCAGGCACATCGTGTCTTGTACAATACCCGTTAAAGAATTTAACTTTAACTTACTAGTAGTACCAGATGTTGATGGGGCGAGGCTACAGTACAATGCTCCATTGTGCACTGCATACTCATCAGAAACATCAACGAACATATCCAGGAACTCTTCTAACTGTCTGCCGCATACTTCCTGGCACAGAATTCTATACACCTCCATCGGTATATAGGAAAGGATTCCATCCTCCACTTTCAGAATTACATAGTCACCAGTGTCGAACATTGCGGTTTCAAGAGAGACAACATGTCTGCATGGACATTATGGGCACCCTTAAAATATTCAATATTACACCCATACTTTGCTATAAGTACCACCCAATGTTGGACGTTCATATTAGTTCTCCCACAAGCAAGCTTTTCAGCAGTTTGTGATCCGTGAATATAGTAAAATCGGCTCCAAAGAGATAGGGACACAATTTTTTCGGGTTCGGGGCATGGACCACAGCGTAAGCTTCCTTCTCAATGACCAGTCAGTTAAGCTGGGATTCTTTCAGAGTACTGCTCACATACTGGATAACCCTCTCCATGTCATGGTCATCATTCTGCACTAAAATTGCATCTATCACGTACGAAGAAGCGTCAGTATACAAACAATAGGTTTTTGATAGATCAGGGTAGGCTAATACAGTCTCACTGCACAGCAAGTTCTTCAACTTGTCAACTGCCAGCTGCTGTTCCTTACCCCACTCAAATTGTCTTTACTTCTTCATCTGATCTATTAGTGGTCTAGCTATCTCCGCATGCCCTGGTATGCATGAGCTGTAATAACCAGTTGCACCTAATATAGTTCTGACTCCTGTTACATCTAGCATGAAAAACGTTAACCTTTTGTACCTGGGGTGGGATATCAGCCACAGAGATATGATAGCCAAGCAGATCAACTGACTTACTTGCGAAATCGCACTTCTTACGCTTCAACTGAAGATTGTGCTCATGCAATCTTTCCATCACAAGAGCTAAATGATGAGCATATTCCTTATGACTCATAGAATAAACAACAATGTCGTCCACAAAAAAGTGCATGAATTTACCTACATAATCATGGAAGATGGCATTCATAGTGAGTTGAAAATCCGCGCCTGAGTTCCTAAAACCAAATGTTATTCTAGTCCACTCAAACTGCCCAGCTGGACAGACAAACGCTGTCTTCTCGATATCTTTGGTGGCCATTGGAATCTGCCAATAACCAGACTTCAAATCCATCATACTATCAAAAATATTAGAGATATTCGGTAACAGAAAATTATGATGGGGTACTACCTCATTAAGGTGGCGGTAGTCAATACAGAAATGGGTCGTCCCATCTTTCTTAAGAACTAAAGTTATAGGAGATGCCAAGGTGCTGACAAAGGCCTGATCACACCTGCCTCCAGCATCTCCCTAACCTCTTCCTTTAGAATGTGCTGTTTCACGAATGGAATTATATGCGCACATTGTCTAATAGGATAAAAGTTGGTAGGGATTGTACATTTTACTAACGGGTTCCTACCCAGCTCTTTCGGACAGGCAGTATGAAAGATATCGGCATATTCATTGAAAACTTTACTACTGGTCGTCTCAGTGATACTGGCTTTGGCATAGTATTCATTCTGGTGCCTATATGGAATGTGTAATTTGTATGTCTTTCCAAACCATTCCATTTCAGCCCTTTTATAATTAATAATTGCCCCACCAGGGTGCAAAGAATAAGCTCCAATTTATCCTTCATGTTTCATTTTCCGAATGATTATGATGGGTATGGGCCATGCACCTTAAAATTTACCTCCGTTTCACTTAGCATGTCAATGGCAATCTGTTTACAGCTAAAAAGGACCTGCACCTTCCTTAATGATCGAGCACCTAACATGGTTTCCCAAATATCACTCCCACTCCTACACCTACTCCCAACACTTACTGTCACAAGTCGAAACACGATGGGGTGCTTGATGCTTCATCAGCATTCTCGGTTCAGGCCTATGGCTTCTCTTCATCCCATGATTTCTTGCAAGTTCTTCCTGTCTTTTTGGCATGCTATGATCTGGCATCTTTGTGGCTCTACATTCTTGGGCCATGTGGCTGATTTTGCCACAATTGAAACAAGTGATCACATTTTTCTGCGGTTCAGACTTACGGTTGTTGATTGGTTGATTGCACTGCTCAATCTGTCCGCGGGCATAACATTTAATAATTCTTTCTTGCCGTTTCGGTTGAGGTGTTGACTTTGCTTGACTATCGATTGGCTGCATACTGATTAGCTTCATCAGCATTTCCTCCTGCAGGCCTTCACCATTGAAAACATATTCCT
The DNA here is from genome assembly GCA_034401795.1 of Chaetoderma sp. LZ-2023a. NCBI lineage: Eukaryota > Metazoa > Mollusca > Caudofoveata > Chaetodermatida > Chaetodermatidae > Chaetoderma > Chaetoderma sp. LZ-2023a. The sequence continues at coordinate 72,318,028 of CM067371.1, read as the reverse complement.
CATAGCCTTCTCCTGTCCTGCTATCATTCTGGCTTTTAACTCATTCATCTTTTTTTTTAGTCATGTGTAGTGCTGTTATACTGGTTCTCTCTTGGTCCTAGGGCATCTACCTCTATTGGGCTGTCTCAAGCTTCCTTCAAGTTCATGGCATTGACTAGATCGCTCATGTCTCCTTGCTCCTCCGTATATTGTGTCACCTTGTCTAATATGTCAGTTTCCTTGGATATGACTCGGCAAGCCAGGGACATATCTGACAGGGTTTTCACATATGCATGGACTACTTTCTGCGGCTGTCCATGTTGTCTTCAGGGTGTGCCTTTTTGGCCATTGTTTTGAACTTCCTATTGAAGGAGTTGATGTTCTCCCCTTTCTTCTGGCAAACATTTTCGATTTCGCATTTGAGTCACTCTGACTCATTTTCTGATATGAAAATATTTATTATATGCACATGCAACTCATCCCACAGTTGTGTGGTCTCAGGTTGTCAAATACGGCTCTATCTCCTTGTGGAGTTGACCTCGTGTGGTCCAACCTAATATGTAGGCTGGATCGCCTGGTTGGCCTGGTCACATGGCGTCCAAGACAACTCTGCATGCCTCTAAATATTCCCTAACTTCAGCCAGGATATGGCCGTCACACAGCATAATGTGCCATACTTGGTCATGTAGTAGTTCTCTCTTTATCCTTTTGACTTCCTTTACTATCGAGGACGTCGCAAAGCCATTGAGACTTTCCTTGTGGTCGGCCGTCATTTGATTAAAGGCTTGAAATAACATGTCAGACTTGTTCCATACGGATCGGTTGATGGGGTGCCATGGGATTCTGTTGGGTCATACTGTCTTCGGTCCTGGATACTTGAAATGGGGGCTTCAATTATCATCCCTCGTTCTCCGTTATTCTAATAAAATAACGCTGCACGTGTGAGTGTCCCTGCTTGTTTGTCAGCTATTTCACCTCTTGGGTTGGGAATCTCTTTAATGTGATCTTTATGGATCGATCAGGTTTATATTCGGTATGCGTAATGGATGTCACGTTCTCTGACGATGTGACTGTGTCGAGATAGGCGGTGATCAAATTTGCGAATCTTTGAAGAGCTCATCTAGACTCGACTATCTCCTCCATATACTACTAATAATGTTCGTATTATACTCACTGTGCTTCTCATGATGATAGAAGACTGTCTCATCGCGGTCGCCAATGAAAAAATGTGGTGTCTTCTCTAGATAATGACTGAATAATATGACACTCATGGTTCTGATAAACTGGAGTCGTTCTGGAGTTTAGGAAGCTGGTCTGCCTTTGCGGTTTCTTCACTCTTTCCTAGCACAAACTAACTAGAACACTTTTCTTGATAAATTAATAAACAAGGCTTTTAATAATTTGCACATGAATATGAGCCATATTGCAAGCATGTAAGCTAATACAAATTGTACTGTTTAAGTACTAGCAATTCTATATTTCAAATCAAGGCAATTCTACTGCTAACAATTTACGTATTTAAAACGAAGATCAAATACTGACATTACAACTCATTTGAGGGCGTACTCGGAACATAGGTAAATCACATCATGCATAGCTTTATGTACAATAAAAGTGGATCCGTACATGACGTTGTCCTGATGATTTTTCAGTGGGCTTTCCCATTGATTTCCTAAATCTATGTGCTTTGATTGGTTAAAGCTCTCCTTTCTACGTAAATAAGTTGATCAGATCAAAGCAGTTCAAACTGGTATTCAAGAGATGCCTCTTGACAGAATACTTTTCTGTTTAGACAACACTCATCAAGCATCCATTCCTTGCATACTTTCTGCCTCCTACCTATTTGTTCTATTATGACAAGAGTGTTAACCATACATGTATTACACTACCGGGATTACTTTATTATGGAAGAATTATATTTGGACCTGATAACTAATGGTTATGAGCCATCATGACGTATGCTTACGTGATCTCTGACCTGTCATGTACATTCTATGTAATTACCAGAATTACGCGCACATCACGGGACTCCACGCGCTGCTGAATCATAGAACTGGATCTATACACTCAATCCATGCTATCTGACTACTTCTTTGAATCATGTAATAATCTTTTCTTATTCGACCATCTTGTAAGACTTCGTTGTATTAAATACCCAGAAATCACCATGAGGCTAATCTTGCATTTAATCCAACAGCGCCTTACCGTCACGGTATTCATAACTTATATCAAAGTGGTAGAACCAGTTTCTAGTCTACAAATGGTAAAAGATTCAGTTTATATCTCATAAACAGATTATGACTTTAACGTGGGTTGAATATTATACAAATTATTCGTTCTGGTTTGATAAGTGACAAAACTAGATTGATTGTAATACCAGCAACCAACTCTAATCAAACAGTAATTCAAAATGGCTAATTCAATTTGTCTATCACCAGTGATCATAATTATCCATTTAGAATCCCTCAAAACGTTCATATAAAATAAATTACTACACATTCAGAATGCATACAGCATGCACGTTTCAGATCAGCAGTGGTAATCGGATATTCCGACATGCTATAAATATACATTACATAAATACTCTACACCACTCTGACCTGTTTATAATGACCTATATAATCGGTCCTACTACTAACTGTCAATAGAGACCTAAATAGTTGGTCCTATTCCTAGTGGCGTATTGTGACGACAGTGTAATAAATATCCATCATTAAAGATGTGACCCCAAAACATGGTTGACCTGCACAGTGTCAAAGGTCATCTGCAAATATTTACCCGGGTACCAAATGGTAACCGGTGGGTTTGCGCGTCGCTAATCCACAATCCCATATATATAAGACCCGTGAACAACATACAACCATCAACACCGCAGGAGACTCGGACACGCAGAGTGATCATCTCTCGAATCTTCAAGCAACGGAATATTGTAATTTGTATGATTTTCACCGTTTTTATGTACTGTCCTGTACCAATTAAGGTCGTCACGGCCTTCTAAATTACTTCTAGAGCAGCTGTCTCTTTCTGCGACTCCAGCCTTCGGGGTGACTCATTATTTGGTAATTCCCTCCGCCGATTTGGTTAGAGCCAACCCGAGAAATCGCAGAGGTTTCGCAACAGTTAAAATCGAAACGGTGATGTCTAACTCACTTCCCCTGTACCCTCATCAGTACCTCTAGGATAGCCTATAAGCCAACGTAGGATTCACTGTGCAAATAATTAATTATAGTAGGTATGACCTAGAAGTGAACCTCAGGCCAATTATATAAACCTAAAGCGTTAGCTCCCAGGGAATGAGTCTTATGTGGTTCATTCTCAACATGCTAGGCAATGGCAGATGAGGCGGATTGCAGACTAACTCTACGGTGACTGAGAGAAGCGAATAACCTGTCCACGCCTTCCAGGAAGGTCACCATAGTCTGCAATCTGCTTCTTCAGCCTCGGCGTACATAGATACAGTGCTTATTCAATGCTTCTGTGTTGTTGCCTTGTCCTTGTTTTGTTATTTGTAGTTTTGCTGACACATGGTTAGAAGTCGCTCATCGGCTTCGGACTCGTCGCCCAGACAACATGTCAGCCTGAGGGAGTGGCTCAATAGGTACGTTCCGAGATGGATAACTGAACTCAAACTTAATGAGGCATAAGCCCTTCGAGGCCTAAGTACCTATATGTCTTGACTCAATAACTAGCTGTTAGTCTAGATCCTCTCGAAGGACCGCCAAAATAACGTGGTGCCAACTAAACCAGCGACTAGTATCGAGACGACTGCGCTGGATACTGTTGAAGCTGGCACACCGCCTCCACGTAAATCAGCATGCATCTCTATGTGTAAATAACAATACACATAAAATTCAACACCCTTGTAGCATTATCCTAGATAAGGAGCGCGGTCTTCACCGTTTCTACTCCTCCGCTTCGGCGTGGTAGGCATTTTCCTGTGACGGAGACCCACACGAGTCACTTTCCTCTCGCAAAACCAATTTATTTGGGACTAGTTACTAGTTAGCCGCGCTAGGACTTCTCGTTTACAGGGATACCTTCCATATATATAAGGATAGGTTAGGTATCTTTGGCGAGATACAAAACAGACGGCGCCAACACGTCACTCTCTATTTATATCACAGGAAACGAATCACTTTGTTAAACCTTGCGCATACACTTTTGCATGAAGCCAGCTTTCGACTCACTGGTCTACAAATATCTTCATATCTCAAATTCTGTAACTTATAATTTATAGACACACCGGTTACACGAATAGCTGAGATGACACGGTTGTGTTCGTCTGTCGTTGGCGGCAGTGGTCGCCCGGCCCCACTGGAACGTGAACGTTCCACCGACCCTAGACGTCGGTCTTTGTGGTCACCCGTTGCTCGCAGTCTCCCTTCCGCATCTCTGAGGCAAGCTCACCAGCATCGTCGGGCCGGCGCATACCGCGATTACGAGTCGGAGTCTGAGGAAGAATTGAAGGAGCAGCGCAGTGCCGGAGCTACAATTGCAATGGTTATATCTCTGGACATACTAAATATATTGAAACCAATTTGACTGGAAGTTGTTGGTGGCGAAGTCACCAACAACTTCAGTCAAATTATTTTCAAAAGATACTAGATCAAGATAATAGTTTTTGCTAGTGGAAATTATTGTTTGTTTGGTGGCTTGTAGCAGCGAGACAGTTAATTCACGCAGAATTCTTTCCCCCAATTTTATTGAAACTTTTAAATGAAAAGGAAAGTAGGCCCTATCTGTTTAGTCATCTCCATGCGTCAGTATCTATGTTTGGAATCGTTTGTGCCTAAGTTGGTGGTAGTGAGATGGGGAAACCAGGAAGTTTCTGTCGGCGTTCATAGAACATTAATAATGTTCTGTGAATGCCGACAGATTTAAAGAGTCTATATTATATATACGCTTGTTATCCAAGTAAATGCAGATTATAAATTCCCAAAATATTAAGAATACAAACACAAATCTAACAGTAGAATTTAGCACCGTTTCGCAGAAAAATCAGTGTATTTTTTATTTAATATGCGCTTGTGATTCATCCGTTGGTCTGTATAAACAATTATTATTATTATTATTATTATTATTATTATTATTATTATTATTATTATTATTATTATTATTATTATTATTATTATTATCGTCGTCGTCGTCGTCGTCGTCGTCGTCGTCGTTGTCGTTGTCGTTGTTGTTGTTAATGGCGTCATAGAATCTTTTGCCGTTTCTGTTCTCCTGGCGCGCGTAAACTTTGATGTGTTTGAGCATCGAGGGATATTTAAGATTTTTTGAGTTCTTTGCAATTGGATTGTTTTGTGAATCGACAACATTACTTTCTTAACTTTAGAAACTCGTATGCAAACTCTGGTTTCCACAAAACAGCAATTAATAATAATAATAATAATAATAATAATAATAATAATAATAATAATAATAATAATAATAATAATAATAATAAATATGCGTGACGCGGTAGAAATGTGTGTATAATAAAAGTCACTAGGCTATGCAGTAGTAATGCCGTTATATTTCTGCAGAAATATGGAGTATTTCCAAAACTACTTATATCTCGGGGCTATAATTGTTTCTACTATACCAAATATATGACCACGATGTCACCATATCAAAACGGGCATATGGCCACATGTGTTAGTCATATTCAGGTTGTGTTGATGTTGTTGTTGTTGTTGTTGGTGGTGGTGGTGGTGGTGGTGCTGGTGCTGGTGCTGGTGGCGGCGGTAGTGGTGGTTGTTGTGGTGGTGTTGGTGTTGGTGGTGGATCTGGCCTATATCATATGACGTCATAATCAGCTATGCGGCGTGTAGAATAACGTCATATCATTACGTATTTAACGCTTAATAGTCCGACACGTTATACGAATTGTATGTGTTTGCTATTTAAGAAACATGCTGTTGAATATTTTGAAACTAATTTTACTGAGATGGGCGGGACATAGCTAAAACTGGAAAGGTCCACTGTTACAAAATAAGTCTGTTCAAATTAAATAGACTAATGAATTTGTGTAGAAGCACTTTAAGAGTGTGTAATAACTTGCTCAGTAAGGTCGTATTTCCATTCACTCGCATCAGCGTCCGCAATACGCACACACAAAGGCTATACAATGCTTGATTAGTATCATTTTTTGTATGCCCCTTTCCATTCTTCAACATCCGCAATCGGATTCATGGTCCGCGTCTGCCATCCACTGTAGGCCGGTTTCCATTGCATGCGTTTCCACGTGTCGTATGCCGCACGCATGCGGTCACATTGATCTTTGATCTGTTATTTTTCACCACGTGTTTCCATAACAACATGGTTGCCGCACGGCTTAATGTCTTTCCATCGGCATATTTTATTTCCTCACAGATCTCCGTATGCGGTAACTCTCGCGAGAAAAAGAGTTTCCATTGGCAATGTTTAAAATTTTTTTATATCTCCGCATGTAGTAACCCACGTGAGAAGTGTATTTTGGGTTTTCCATGATCAACTTCGGCCACTTTACATTTTCGTGCAATCATGGCAGATGCACAATTTTTTACTGCTACTTCAACAAAAGCAATATTTATGCAACATAATGACATAGATTGTTGGTGAACAAGAACTTACAGAGAAGACTGGAACAATTAGTCCAGCAGCCAAGACAGGTTTTCTGGATGGGGTTGGGGTAGGCTTATGAGAGCAATGCTCAACACATTAGATAACATTTTTTTTGACCACACAGAGCTATTGGCGACCACGTGCCCATAAATCCTAGGGTGGGTGTAGACTCTGAAAATGGTGAACTATTTTTAGCAGGAGGTCAAATATCACCACGTTGAAATTTATTTTCCATGATGATAAAATGATAAAATTATGTTTTAGATGGAAAGCATAATATATCTACTCATACAACCTCTAATTATGATATTGACTTTAAGGCCACGTATTATTGATAAAGATGAAAACTACCACAGTTAAGCTCAAAAGCAGTTCCATGAGACAAAGATTATTAATAAACTTTTCCAAGTGTTTAATTTGTCAAACAGACACTGATGAACATCTAAGAAAGAGAACAGAAAAATCATAGAAACCTTCATTAGTTCACTGACTTTTAGGAAAGCTTCTCCGGGCTATGCCATGCCTCTCACCCTCCAGAACTTAGTTGATGAATATGACTCGACAAGGGAGGGCATAGATATACGTTAACACAAGAACCGTTAGTGCCACCATTCACAAGTTCAACAAATCTGTCAGCACTCCCAGAAAGTGTGGCATCTGTTACTTCTGGCCCATCAACACAAAGATCAATGCAAAGTTCATTGGATTTTAAACACAAGCATCATGAAGGCCATGCTGAAAGATGTTCAGATAACTGTGAATCTCTGCAGATACTGACTTGTCATGTATGTTGCATCAGTTATTGCTTTACCATTCAGCTATCATTGTTCGTTCATTGATTAAAGAGAGAGATGGTATGCGACACAAACATTTAAACCCTGCCAATATATCAACAGAAAGTGGTGAGGCAATGCTAGCCAAAGATCTGTACACATTTGTACACTGGATTATAATCACCGAAACCTGCAGAATCTCTGGACACTGTAAGTGTGTGCGATGTCAAAGTCAATGATTCTCCTATGCATAGACATGTATTGTCAATTTGCTAGGATTTAATATATGTTTCATCATGCGGGTGATTTCACCCACCCACCCCTAAGCATAGAGGACTACGCAAACTTATCAGATGACACAGTCTAAAGGGTTAGTAGAATAAATAAAAATGGACACGGCATAAATTATGATAAATTGCAAATGATTGATACTTGATGGGCACATCAAATCCTCCCTATTCTTCGGAGTGACACATGCTACAGGAGATAACTCCAACCGAGCCACAGAATCTATTGAAGGATATCACCATAATGTTGTAAATATGGTTTTGTACCAGGCAACATCAGGTCAATGGGTCTTTTGGTGATGTATCAGTTAATTGTGCAAACCGAGAACGGGCGCTACAGCCTACTGACATAATTACGAACATTCTAGTATGTAGGAACGTGAGTGGAAAGAAGTCAGAGCCATCGCATCTCATAAGGAATTGTAAATTAGAATGGTTTGGTACATGAACATGTCAGATTCAGGGCTAACGATAGCTTTAGTATTTTACTCAAATTAATGTCTCTTAAATGCTTGATGCATACTTTGAACGAGCGGAATCAACCACAGTTCCCAAATGGACCATACACTAGGTATGTATCAGTAGCAAAGTTGATGTTGGTAAAAAATCTATTAGATATTGACCATTGGTACCAGCCGCTGCGACAGATTTTAAAACAGTTTACATTATGACGAAGCAATTCAACGGATGTATTGGGCCAAAATTGGACATATGTGACCTATGATAAAGGGGTATACTGCAAAGCACAAATCATCAAATGGTGTAGTGCCGTAGTCCTGCGAAATTTGAACATGATGAATGGGAAATTGGTGGCATGTATAGAGCTATGAACTACATGGGTTATATGGGCAAAGTTATGCAGGAAAGTGGATTAGAGGATACTATCGTTAAGGCTGGCACCTATGGACCAGCAACTGAGTGACTGCGATTTAATCCGCACATTTAATTCAGTTGAAAAGAAGAGGCGGATAATGCTCTAAGCAGTTGTCCAGAATTGATAGCTCCCATTATGTGCTTAGGTCAAGATTGGGAAAGAATTCTAAGCCAAGCGGGGAGGCATGTGCGGCCTTAGTGTCGCTAGTCTATTGCAAAAATATCTATCAATCACTTGACGATCTTAGGTATGATTGATTCAGCAAAAATGCATAGCAAGTGGTAAGTTACTTCCTACAATGGATTCGTTCCAGCTGCACGTGTGACCGTTAAATTATCAGACATATATGGATGCATGCGACAGATCCGATGCTGTAGTTGTCCCCACGACAAAAGCATGGTTGCACGTTCGATGTAAATGGACACCTTATTCCCGGTGTAGCGTGGATCGTTTGGCCCCGGGGCGAAACGGCCCGACCCGAGAAGCTCCAAACTCAACCTCCACCATGGTCCTGTGGACCAGCGTACATAGTCATATAGCAGTAGAGTCGCGAAAATGAATAAGTCCGCAAGAACGCGCATCACGCATGCGCATCATTTGAGATAGCCTGATTATGCTGAATAGACAGCCTGGAGTAAGGCATCTTTTGTGTCTATACTCGTGCGTATTCCCAAATTGTTAATATGAGTCCCATTCCATCGATCATGGATGGACCGTAAGCAGGATTCGTTTAGAAACAGGAATCTGTTTACAAACTTAAAATCGGACAAGAAATGGCTGAGATATTAAATTAAAATCTAATCAAAACATAGCTAAAAATATATTTAGGCCAGTATCGCGCATGCTGCAGCAACCTGTCGGGGTGAAGGTCGTATGACGTCACTAACACGTGTTTTTCGCCTGATCTGGCTGCACTTAGATTGGTTGAGAAATAGCCTGTGGTAACTTCTGATTGGTCACCAAAAAGTATAAAATGACCTGTATCGCCTACGATTCCTCCGTTGGGATGGGGAATGAGTCCGATACGGTTGTCGCATGCCACTGAAGGGCTCTCCCAAGCACGGCACTGAGCAGATTCGGCAATCTACACATGTGCAATCACATAGAATCTGAGACCGTGATAGTGTGCCAAACCGTCACCACGACGCCAACAATTGTTCTGGCCCCTAGTGGGCTAATAAACTAAAAAGTATGCTAGGGCTATAAGCTTCCTCACCTTTTGAAGGCCCCAAGTTTGAACGTTCTGATATCTCGCCAGACATGTCCAAGGCATGCTGAATTGTGGTATATAGTAGCATAACTATCTAGTGCTCTAGACATTAAGGGGTTAGGCCTTTTTACCGTAAGCCGTTTTTACTATGGACATTGTTTTCATCGCCTCACCCGAGCTTTTGGCGAGGATCGTCTTGCTCCATTGACCTATAACTACATATACACGCCTTCATCTTATCAAGTGCGTCCTCTTCCTGCACGGGTTTTTTCGTTCTACAACCTTCCTGAGTTTCTACGGTGCAGGACCTGACTTCACCTTCAGCTGTTTCTGCGCCCTCAACTGTGTAGCTTTTATATGCGCTGATGACTAACAGGCGCCATTTAGCTTAACCTTTGTATTACTGTTTTCGCGCTGATTACAAGTAGTCGCCTTAGGTCAGTCAGATCTCATTGTTTAGTTGTATAAAAATGTACTACGGCGAGTGCCGTTTTTAGACTGTTTTTTTCTAGTTAGTTAAGTCTATTATTCTAAAACCTAAAACTTGCATTCGCTTTTTAATACTACAGACTTACAATAAGGCACCACACAATTCTCTAAAGAGCAACAATGTTTTCACTAGGGACCATTTCTCGTGCCTGCACCAATAGACACGGGGCATGGTACCAAACTCCTAACTTAATACTAGCTCATATATTTCGATAGGATATAATTAGTAGTTAAGGACGACTGCTCAAATGAAAGAAGACGGTTTATTGTAAAGTCTTTTTCCCGGCTTTGCACAAAGTTACATAGCGAGCCGTGTTTTCATATTTGGCAACACCCCTACTAAGCACTTTCCGAGCAGCTGTCTCTATCTACGACTCTCCGGCCAATAATTGTCTGGTAACTCCCCCCACCGGTTTGGTTAGAGGCCCCCCCCCCTTGATATTGCAGAGGTTTCTCGATGGCTAGAATCAAACCAGTGAGGTATCACACACTTCCCAAGTACCTTCACTGGTACCTTTTAGGATAGACTATAAGCCAAAGTATGGATTCACTGTGAAAATATTATTATAATAGAAACGATCCAGCAGTGATGCATAGGGCATTTACAGTTAAACGTTAGCTCCGTTCTCGGCACTTTAGATAGTGGCAAAGGATGCGCTTGCAGACTAATTCTCTGGTGACTAGGTGAGCCGAGTGGGTCCTCCACGCCTTTAAGGAAGGTCACCATAGTCTGCCAGCTGCTTCTTCGGCCCTAGATACGGTGCTTATGCAACGTCTTTGTGCTGTCCTGTTTTTGTCTTGTTGTTTGTGGTTGTGCTGACACGTAGTCAAGAGTTGCTCATTGGCTCCACGACTCATGGCCTGGGCAACAGTATGCATTGTTGGCTTGAGGGATCCACTCAATAGGTACATCCCGAGATGAGTGCCTGAGCGAGCGATGCAAGAAGACAAACTTTGTCAAAGTTTAGTAGGAATAAGCCATTTGCGGCATAAACCTTCTGTGTCTGGACTCAAAACATAATGGCTAGCTTAGTTCCTTGAGAAGGCCTGCCAAAAGAACGTGGCACCAACTAATCCAGTGACAAAGTTATGAGTTGTAAACATGGATAATGATTTTCCTGAATCCGGATGTAGTGCAGGTTTTCATCATAGCCAACAGGAAGTGGAACTCTCCAGTTTGGGATAGGCAGATACAAATAGTGTGCAACTGAGAACGCGAGATGGTTCTTTGAAGAAGAAATATTTTACGGGTTTAATAGTCAGTCATCACGAGTTCTTCAATGTGGAAACAACATTCTTGAGTATACATAACTGATAGACAGTTAAATGGTCTAACTGGAGAGAGGCGGTACAAGCTCTTCATTCTGGACATTGATGTTCTTCTTCTTCTTCATGTAAATAGTAAACTAAGTCGTCATTCTCGTCATTATCCTCATCACGCAGGCCGCGATGCTGCCAGGGAATATTCGTCATCGTCAGCATGTCGGGAATTGGTGATTGTAATCCTTAGTCTTTCAAGGTGATTGTACCAATTTCTGTTGAAATCTGTGCGCCACCTCGAAGTAAACAAGCGTACATTACAATAAAATCCTTCATAACACATATATAATTCAGCACCTTTGCATTGTCTCTAAATAGGAGAACGATACTAAATTGATTCTCTTCCTCCGCTTCAGCGTGGTAGACATTTTCCTGTGATGGAGAGCTGTGCAAGGCATTTTCCTCTCGCAAAACCAATTTATTGGCCCGCATGAAGCATTTAGTTTATATTAAACTAGTGTACATTTACACGTTAAGCCACGCTAAGGTTCCTTCCTCACTCGGGTACCTTGCATATAAATATAGATAGATTAGGTATCTTTTGGTGAGATACCACTCAGATGGTGCAGTTTCGTCACATATAACAGTGTATGCCGTAAATTAGCAGCGACTAGTCCCTAAGTCTCTATAAGAAAAAGCCAGCTTCGACTCGCTGTGCCAAGTTTATAAACCAGTAAATTAAATAATACCATCAGGATGCAACACCACACCGGTTGCACTAATAGCTGAGACGAGACGGTGGTGCCTCGTATAGGCGGGGAGGCTCGCCCAGCCCCACTGAAACGTGATCATTCCACCATCCCTAGAGGCCGGTCTCTGTACACCCTGGTCGCCCGCAGTCTCTCTCCCGATTTGATTTAAACATATTTTATTGTAGGCACTTTACAAAGGGATTGGCTACAGGTTCTTGCCTTTCGAGTAATTCTGATGTGAGGTAACTCTTGTGATACCAGGACACGTGGCAGTTGCTGGCATGGTGAATATTCACTTTATATTGTAGATTTATATAGGTATGATACATACAACAGATACCGTTTAAATTTGAGTTGACTTTTCTTCTTACCCATATTCAAAGTTTACCAAGAAATATAAATTATGTGGAAAGACCAATTATATTTGTGTTAATTTACCATTAGAGCATCATTATTGGACCAAAATATACTTTGTGTCATGGTTATGATTCAACATTATGCTGAGATATTTGCATTTTGGTAACTGTACTGTAACTCTTAGTTTTCATGTGTACATATTTTAGTTTGGCACATGTTAAATGGTCACATATTTTAAAACTGCATCACGTTTGAAGCTCATCACCCCTACATAATTATGGTGGATGTATGTTTAAACATCTTGGCAATATCAAAGCTTTTTTACCTGATGTATACTGCATCGTAAAGAACTAAAGTCTTTTTATTTCATGATTTGTCAGTGAATCAAGTTCTACCAGACATTCTCGCGTTTTGCAAAAACTGAAAACGATTGGAATCCGCAATTTTAAGTTAAATGGTTAGAAGAATATGACTATATTCAAATACTTGTTTATTTCATGAAAATCGGTCCATAATTGGCCGCGCTATTCTAATTTAACTAACCAGACCACCCTATTAAAAATAGTGATGCAAAAATGTGCACCATCTTTGAACCCTAATCCACGCTGTATCTAAAATAGGCATATGTAGCAATATTATGTCATTGTCAGAATTTTCCTACCTGGTGGCTTGAGATATTTCACCGACTAGAGCCCTTTGTGAATTTGCTGCTGGACATAAATCGGAATATTATATCATAATCTTGTTAACAAGCTTCAACTTGATAGTGCACAGCACGGATACATTCGCATGTCTCCAGAGATAAAACATAACGTGTTGTTCGTTGGCCCAACTATATGCAAAGAACCAATTACCCGGCAATCAATTGCTTCTAAACAAAGGCTGTGCATGTAAGGGGGAAATTAAATTACTTATTTGCATAATTCTATCCAGGCCCATAGTCAGGATATTTTAAAGGCTAAAGCACTGTCTCCATGCTATAAGAAGCATACCGTAGTGGGGTGGCAGGGTGGGGGTGGAGGTGTCGGATCAGTCACATGGCGCACCAATGGCACGTGGTGCAGTGATGGGAGGGTGGAGTCTGGGGGCATGACAAAAGGTCAAACCAAAACAGACAATAAATGCTTCAAATCCATGGCCAATAATCCATCTGATGTCTTTTGTGTATCTTATAGCTGTTGTGTACGTACATGTACAGCCAATACAGGGACATGTTGTGATAGTGGAATGGTTGTACATGGCGCCTTTTGCTGTGATTATGGAATGTCATAACTGTTAACTTGTGGTGGTGAGATGTAATCTGGTGCACCAGCATGCAAGGAAATTCTTAACTGCTCCCGTCATTTTGCTTGCAGTTAAAAGTGCCAGTCTACGAAAGTTCTATGATATATGCCAATATATCCAACTGGCTCAACTATACACAGAATTAACAATAAACCTGCTCATAATAGGCAGGCAACTAACTGTCAGATCACGGTGCAAGAGGAAGCATGACTGCGCAAGTGCGACGCATGCGCCGTATGACAAATCACCTGCTATTAAAATTGGCTTCCAAATAAACCTCGTTTCTAATTCTGAGTCTTTTTGTAAAATTAATTTATTTATAAGCAAGTTTTCGTGATTGTTAAAAATCATGTTTTTGGCCATATTTTGTAAATAATATGACTATGTTTTCTAAGTTATGGAGTAATGTGTTTCCAGGATCACGTATGTAAAGAGTGGTAATTTCCATTTCTTGTACCGCTTTGTCGAATATGTAACTATTAGATAATTATTGGGGACTTTGTGCGGGTATGTAAAAGAAACATGTACATGTCTCCGCACTTGGACGGCTTTCTGCATCTAAAATCAGCGGTATTCTCAGGTACGCATCTGGTACACTAGCCTACCTACTCTTCAGATTCTGAGTTAGGTAGGGAAGCTGTAGAAGGGCTTCTATAAATTTAATTTTGAAAGTGGTTTGCTTGTCAATCTTTTCCCCTGCTCCTCAATCCTGGTAGTGTATTGGTTGTTCTGGATACACCTTTTCACATGTGTAGCACATGTGTAGCACATATGACCTTGGTTACAGGTGCGCCACCTGCCATCTTTGGTCAGACGAACTACTCCTGGAATTTATTCAAATCCAGGAGCAAGATAAAGTTAAAGAAAAGTTAAGAAAGAAAGAAAGAGGGTTTTGGTAAAAAAAAAATCAGGCGGCTACCATGGAGGATTAGTTTGATGCTTGCGAATGACTAGTAGGCATCAAGTCAGAACTCCTGGTAGACCCATCGGCTGCCAGACGATTTCAATACCCGTGGCTTCAGTGCAAGCCAACGATGACCAGTGTGCATTCCTTGTCGTATGCTTAGCAGGCGTTAAACATGTTTCAGTGGGAAGAGGACGCCATTAAAACATGGCAACTTACGAAGGCTTCATGCGAAACAGCGTGGTGTTGTTGTATTGCTTCTGACATGTTTCAGAGTTAGGTCTCATTCCAAAACTGTGCGCTGATGACCGTACAGCTTTGGGTGAAGATGTGTGGTCGATGTCCAGGTCTGATGCGGGACCCCTTTACCCAAACATCATGTGTTCAGCAAATATCGCACTGCAAGAATCGGAGGAGAGTATAAGAGTGGCCAGTTCGTCCTGCCACATGTCTCCATTCAGTTAAAGGGGGTGTAACAGCCTCCACTTATCCCCAACATTCACCAATCTCGGTTCCGCGAGACATTCAAAATGGCATCAACCTGACCCTGCACTATTTGACACGAAGTGTCAGCAGGAGTTTCCAGGTGAGGTGACAGATGGCCATTGGCCATGTCTCGTAGCACCCCGTGTTCCGCGAACGCAGCAGCCAAGGGGTGACCATGTCTGGGTCCAACTTCCCGCACAGGGTAGGCCAAGGCAACGACTTCGTAGGCCGGATTCTAGGGAGGGGGTGACTTGGGGTTGAGGTGGTTGTGGAGCAGGCTCCCAGACCTCAGTCTGCCAGGCAGCCTGCGCTCAGAAGTGGGCTTGGTTCTAGCAGAGGTGGGCATGGATCTGGTCGTGGGAATCGTATATTATAGTGCGGCTCCCTCAAGAACCATCGTGCTGTCATGGACAGCTCCGGAGACAGAACGCCTCGTGGATTGCTTGATTCAATCCCAGGCTCTGGCCTAACACATCCAAGAGAAGGAGCGGGTGACACAGGACCACTTAGTCTTGCAGTGACTTTCAGTCGAGTATCATCCCGATTGGATAAACAATCAGCTGCCACTGCTGCTGTCTGCGGTTCTTATCCAGGCCCCAACACAATTGGATCCAGATCAGCGTTTGTGTATAAAAGAGGAGAGAAAATCCCCCCATCTTAAAACAAGCAATTCAGGCTGCCCAGATAAATTATTTGGGCTCCTATTCAACCGTGTTCCTGGTGACAAAGAGCCCCAGCAGGTGGAGACCAATTCTCAATCTAAAGCCACTCAACAAATTTATTTACACACAGAGTTTTATTAGAACCAGTGCGAACGGTGTTAACAGGATCTAGAAAAGGAATGTGGACAGCATCCATAGATCTAAAGGATGCATATTTTCACATTCCTATAGCTATCAGTTCCTGGCGGTATGTGAAATTTGCATTGCTGCGCCGCGAATGCGAATTCAATGTTCTCCCATTCAGAATGTCGACGGCTCCCCGGGTCTTCACCAGAGTGGTCCTTGCTATCACAACATCCCTCTGAGGGAGAAACATAGCAGTTCACACATACAAAGCACACACAAAACATAGTTTATCACCAAATCTTGAGATAGTTCTCAAAACATTTACAGATTTATCCTGGATAATAAATTACCAGAAATCAGATCTAGTTTCATCCTAGAAGTTTATAACCTGCGCGTTATCTTCGATCTAGAAATGGGATTTGTCTATCCGTCTCAGGAAAGACTGGAATTTCTCATGACTCAGTGGACCCAGAGTACAGTCTCACTGTACTCAAATGTGTCACTGCGGGATCCTCTTATTCACCACCATCAATGGTGGATGGAAAGAGAAAACCTCCTTGCTCAGTTGATGTTGTCTCCTTCCCACCCTCAGATCACGATATATGATATACTGATGCATTAATGGAGGGATGGGGAGTTTGCCTGAAAGACTCAAAGATACCAGGGCTTTGGAATCTGGATAAGTCTCAAGAACACATCAACCTACTCGAAATGATAGCCGTAATCTTAGCACTGGAATATTTCCTAAGAAAGGTACACGATAAGATCGTTCTAGTTCGATCAGACAGCTCAACAGTAGTAACTTACATCAACCATCAGGGCGGAACGAGGTCACACAGTCTTTGTATGATGACATGTAAACTGCTCTGTTTATGCCATAGGATCACGCTAAGGGCAGCTCATATTCCAGGAAGGCTAAAATCTCCTTGCAGGCTCTCTGGGTCGAAGGATGAGTATTCTGTCAATGGAATGGCAACTGAATCAATATGTGGCTGATCGTCTGCTCAACCACTGGGGGAAGGGCAACATTGATTTATTCACAACGAAGAAGACTGTGAAGATGACGACAATAAGACAGGCGGAATGTCAAGTGCTTCTGATCGTCCCGATTTGGCCAAGCTGATCATGGTATACAGATCTGCTGGTCTATAATCCGGTTCCTCTGCCTCTGATGGGCAATCCAATCTTCCAGCACAAGAACATGCACAAAAATCTGTCAGTGTTCCAATTGACTGCACAGATGTTGTCAACGATTTTGCGATTAATGAGAGATTTTCTGAGCAAGCAGTCAATTTCATGGTCAATGCCAGCAGGGGGGGGGGGGAGGGGAAGGGGAGGGGGTCTACCTCCAGAGCGTATATTTATAAAATCAAAATATTTTCAGAATGGTGGTCAACAAGATGTATTAATCCAATGGAAGCGTCTTTTCAGGTAGTAGATGATTTCTTCTGTTGCTCCACATCGCGGGTATCAGCTGATCGCTTATTTAAATTCTGGCCGTTATTTTTTTTAGCAATTTAAGATGTCTTGTGCTTCTAAAGACAAAAGAACTCTTTAAGGGGAAATAGCTGGTCTAATGACTACGCCCCCATCCCCTCCCCCCACCCTCTCCTCCGAATTCTCTTACGAATTCTAGATATACCATGTAGAGTCCTCGTCATGGTATGTATACTCTTGAATTGAAATAAACGAAATCTAGGATTTATTTTTTCATGAGACAGTTGGTCTGGGCTCTCCGCCCCACAAAGGTTAGGTCATATTTCACAGTTGCTAATTGTAATGAGACTATTATCTTGGTAATTTGTCACACGGGGTATGCCCCGCGCTTGCGTGGTCGGGCTTCTCCTTACACCGTCAGCTGACAGTTAGTTACCTGCATCATAGAGGCAGGTTTATTGTTAACTCTGTGTATCATTTATCCAGTTAGATATATTATTATATATCATAGCGTCTTCGTAGTGGTAAATATCAACACTCTTGAAAAAAAGCAATCCTAGATTTCCTTTAGTCTGGCAGCCTTTAACCTCTGTCAAAAAGCAACGGTTTCAGCTCTAGAGCCTTGTCGTTTCAAATAATTCAAGTGGGGAGCGATGGCTCAGGAGATAGTGTGTTGGCCTGCGAAACCAACTACAAAGCATTCAGGCATCTTGTCAGTGGTCAGCCTCCTCACTATCATTCGGAATATTTGCCACCCTCCTTCCCTTGCCATTGACTCTCCCTGCCCAGGAGTGAAATTATACCAGTGAAAAACTGCAGCTGTATGGTGTACATGCTTTTAGAATGTAAAGCAGTTTCAAGCATCACTTCCACGGATACCGCGTGTAACATGAGTTGTGCACTACATTAAGAAATACACTTAGGTGTAGGTGGCCAATAAACGCGGGTGTGAATGCATATACGGATATATACACACATGAAGACATGCAAGCAGGCAAACAGGCAGGTAGGCAGACAGACAGATGGACACACATGTGGATGGAAGAGCGGATGAATGGACGGATGTACGAACGTATGAATGTATGCATGAACGAACGGATTGACAGGCAGAAAGGCATGTAAGCAAGCAGACAGGCAGCCATGTAATAAAGGATCCTTGTTTCAAATTAGACCTACTGCTTGCTTCTTGTTTGGGAAATAATTCATTTAAACTATTTTATCAACTTGCACTACACGATATAACATTTCTTAAATGGGTGACAAAACGGATCCATGCAGTGTATTAGTGACGGGAAAAGTGGATGATTGAAAGCTTTGCAGATTGCGCGTGTGGCTTGTGGACACGGATTGGCGATGAATGGAATGATGACTATAAGCTACACTTCCAATGGTATAGGTACGGATACGTTATGGTCTGTATATCACACGCCACTAAAATATCCATCGTTCCATCGATCCCTGGGCAGGAGTGCCAGCCGAGCGTCCATGAGCTTGATTCGTCGAGGAGGCAGAGGCTGCCCGCACATGTGAGTCTCCCACCCTTCGGGTGTCCTTCGGGTCTCTGTGCTGGTCTCAGGGCTTGCGACACCGTCCTCATCCATGAAGACACGCAAGTCCATCTTGACATTTCCAGCATGGTTAGATGCCTGAAAACGACTAATCGTCGATGACATGGATGGTCTCCCACCCCCACCCCCACCCCCACCCCGGCGGCGAATACGCTGGTCTCGTCCTCACTGTTCATGGGCGGGAGATCAAAGCGCTCGGAGGCCATTCTGGTCCTAAGCCACCCACGAGGATGGAGTTGGTGGCGGTGGCATTGGCGTTGGCGGTGGCTCGGCAGGCAATGAGGGAGGCGAATCTCCCTCTTGCACGCAGCCGGAAAGCTATCCTCTGGCAAATGGGCGAGTCCTTCCAAGAAGAGGGATCCATTCGGGTTAATCATGTGGGAACAGGATGTGCGTGCGATTGCAGTATGTGCGAGATGGGAGGAAAGGGTCGCAGGTGGCTATCTTTGCCACAGGTGGCTATTAATCTTTCCTGCCTGCATTCGAGCCAAGCTCTTTTTAGCCTCTCTCTCTCTCTCTCTCTCTCTCTCTCTCTCTCTCTCTCTCTCTCTCTCTCTCTCTGGCGCTAGTGTGTCGAGGATGGGAAAGGAGCGAGACCGAAAGTGTGAGGGCGGTCTTGTACTTAACGCTTAAGTGTTCCAAAGCTCTGTGTGCAGTATTTTGGTCATTGGCCGAGAGTGGCTGAGAGTATCCAAACTAACGGCGCTCCAGAGGCGGATGGGCCCATGGAGCAACAGGGGAAATACCTGTCTCTCAGGAGAAGGGACCTACGCAGGAGGGGTGGGAGAAGAGACTGCAGGCTTTCCTTTCCGGCCAGTCTGTATGTTGCTAATGGTCACTATTCATTTCTTCAGTCTACATATATTGCCTTAATCACTGACCAAGCAGTCCAGCAAGAAAAGGGAAGAGTTGAGCCCCTGTAATCTCATTCAGCCTTGAGGGACACGCTTAGTGCGTCTTAGTGATTGGTGTAAAATTTAGGTGGTGAAACATTCCCTATAGAAAGAATATATAAGGGTCACAAGACCCATCGGGGCAGTCAGAAGGATGGCAGGGTAGGAATGAAGCCTCGAACGAGAGGCATCCATGGGGAGCTGTCTTACATAGCGCAAAGCAATATCGCGACATCAAAACCATTCGCCACAGTGCTTGTTAATAGGCAGTGAAGTTTTGAAGCGCAAGTAATGTGAGCTGAGAGGCACAGCGAACGGAGGGACGCAGCTTTCCTATATTCCTAGTGATATTTCCTACTCAAAGAGACTCTAGGCCAAGGCCGAAGCAGTGCAGATCGAGATGCTAGTAAGCACACACCGATTCTGGGAGCTTCGAGGGGAAGCGGCAGATAGTCCGCTGGCGACTGTTATGCTATTTAGAGGGGATGATCCAAGTGAGATGCATGTGGCCCCCTGAACAAGAAGAAGTGGCCTTTTTGGCAGGGGAATTTGTGCTGAGCGCGGAGGGCGTCACCAGCTTAGAAAAGCAGCGAAAAGGGTGAGCGTCCTTATTTGCAAAACTACTTGGCAACAGTGATGCCATTACAATGCTAACAGTTTGTCTTCACATTGAGCGGTGCGCGAGAACGTGGTCCGCAGATTATGGCCAAGACATACAATCTCCTTTAGAATGTTCCTTGCATCAAAAATGGAACAGGTGCTCGAAAGCGGTGGCGAATAATAAATGGCACTTAAGGCGATATCTGTAGTATCCTGCAAGAGAACAAGAACCAGATTAGTGTGCATATTTAAGGGTTTATCATGCACAGTTCAATTCCTAAGCGTGGTAGAAAGTTCATAGTCAAGGTCGAAACACTCCCGCGAATGCGGGGTCTAGGTTTTGCTATTACGGGCACTGCTGGCCTTTAACCAACCTTGGTTCCCAAGGCACAACGTCGTGCAGTGACTCAATCCTCGGCGGCCAAAGATCACAACAAGCCATGCAGGTGGCACTTCTAAGAACGCGTGAAATTCGTCGGTTCCTTGCATAAGATGTGGTTGTGAAGAGGTGGCACAGGAGAAATTAGTCTATCTCACGGTTTTGACTGGATCAAAGCGGCACAGGGTAGAATGGTAGAATTAGAATCAGCAGTCTAGGAAAGACTTATTTTGTCACTGTAGAATTGTCCTTCGGAACAAGAACAACAAGCGGCAGAAGCTGAACTTGGTCAGAGCCTGGTACCGAATTGATGTTTCCCGAGTTTCTCAGTAGCAGATGAAAGGTGGCGGTGGAGCTCTCTAGGCGATGTTCCAGAACAAGAGAATCCACCAGTTCTGCCGTTGTGCAGTCGAATATGCTTCTGTTCAGAGTCAGAAGATGGTGTAGAGATTTCAATCAGCAAAGTTTTCTGAGCGGAGCGGTTGCAGCGAAGGTTGCTGAAGGTGGAGGAATTTAGGTTGTTAATTTGGCCGCCTTTAAAGAGTGGTCTCTCAAAAATAGGTTGCTCTGCTGCCTAGGTAGATGTCGACCCGCTCTGAGCGGTTAAAGCCCTGATGGTCCCGCAGTGCAATTTCCCCATCATTTTTAATCGGAGAGCAGGACGTATACCATTGACTGAGGTCGTTGGTGAGGCAACCAATGGCTCGGTCAAGAAATTGCAGAGCGAGCAGCTTTTATACTCTCAGCTCTGCATCTCATTATCTTGTGGCGAATGGCTGGCCTTCTTACGAGTTCTCCAGCCAAACGGTGATCACCTTTTCGGGTGTGCCGGTCTTAGCAGTAGTAGCAGGAGCCAGCGAGTTCAATGGCGAGGCTGCATTCCATGTTATTTTTCTCTAAATATGCTCTTTGTCTTGACCTGGCATTATTATCACGAGGAAGCGGAGCTTTCAGGCTTTCTAGAGGTAACACATATTGCCGAAAATTTTTGTGATCATGGCCATTACGAGGAAGAAGTCGTGCAAAATCATGTATAATGAACTAATAGTGTCCACTCAGTCATCGGCATCACGCAAGCACGGCCGTGTCCCATTCTATCAAAGTAAACCTGTCTATTACGTAGGTACTCCCAGTGGCCCAGCGTATGCGCAAAGCGAGGGTGAGGGGGGGGGGGGGGGGCCGGGGCATGTGGGCAGGGTGCCAAATCGTGTCTTAGACATTCCTGCCATCGCGCGTGCTTTGGGTATAGCCATTCACAGGGCAGCTGTAGCGCATCCCAGGCAGGCGAATTACCGGTTCCGGATTGGCTAGTCCTTCTCATTACCCGACCACAATTAAAGTGTGTGATGCAATAGGGACGTAATTGCGGTGATTATAGAGTGTTTTCATATATGCGGTTGCAACCATTCCGTATATGATTCCGTATGCGAAATTTCTAGAAATCAGTACGTGGTCCGGTTTATATTTACGTATGCGGACATAAAAATGTTGCATTGAAGATGAGCTACGACTAGTGAGACTATTGCTTGCAGATACCAAGCTGAGAGTACGAGTCAAGTCAGTGAAGTTTATAGAATTTGAGACATCAATCGACTCCCCACATGGAGATGGTCTATCTCCGGTGCTTTTCACCTGCTGTCATGCTGCCGCATTGAAATCTGTGCGGGAAAGTTCCACAAGACCAACCCCCCCCACCCCACCCAACCCCACCCCCAGTGTCAATACTGGGCATGCTGCTAGAGATGGTATATGCTAACGATATGGACTTCATAGACGAGAAAAAGAAAACACTTGACGAACTTCTCCCAATAGCTGCAAGCAAACTAAAATTTTAGACTCTCTTTATGAATGAATCCAAAACAGAGTTCACCCACATATACCTATCTACAAAGCATGAAACTATAGAAAATGACGGCGAACCATGGAGGAAAAGTAAAATCCTGGGCTCACTGTTTTGCAGTACTGTTGACATTTATGCACGCTGCGTCATGGGGAACATAGCTTTCCAATCCTTCTGGAAGCTATGGATTCGTACCTTGATAAAGAGGCTACATTTATATAATGCAACCTGTGTATCCTTGATGCTGTATAACTGTAACAGATGGGCAGCTCCAAAGGCAGCTTTAAGACAAACTCGATGCCTACCACCGCAAACACCTACGCACCATCACTGGACATCGATGGCCAGACAGCATAATTTCCAACGATGCACTATACAGGATGTGTAATACGTCGCCGCTGTCTGTAAAAGTCTGCCCAGCAAAGATGGTCCATGTTTGGCCATGTGCTAAGGATGCCAGAAGAGACACCAGCACAGAGAGCCTTGGAATTTGGCCTACTCGGAGCCAGCAAATACAAAGCCAGGAGAGGACGTCATTGCATAAATCTGCTAAGCATGCTACGAGGTGACCTCAAGAAAGCAGGACTCGGTACACTCAAGACAAGAATGGACCTGAGGAAGCTAAGGATTTCGGCTGAGGACAAGACACAGCGGGCAAAAGCGAAGAATGACTGATTGCAGCTGTAGGATGTTTCTACTACTACAGCCGCAGAATACAGTAATCATACGTATGACATATGGAAACACTTCCGGTATGGTATTTAGTATTATTTATATTTTCACCGTATCCGTACCAATGCAAATGGAAGTGTAACTTTATGGTAACATTTGGGGAGAAAGTTCTATGCGCTTTTATTTAAAATTCGTCATATACAAATATAGTGGAATCATCTAGAAGATATTTCCTACCCTTCTGTGCAATCCCATCCATCTTTGTGTTTCAATAGAGGGATCAATTTCTAGCCATGCCCCGCTCATTTCTAGCTAAGCGAACCCAGTTTGTATGTGTGTAGAAATTGATTTGAAACGTTAAAACCGGAATTCTCAAAATCTAAATATCAAGGTAAACAAGTCAGCTGTTGAATATTTAGAAACTATTTCCCTGGGTCTGATTCTGCCGAAGGCAGCCATCTTCCAGTTAAATTAAATTCAAAATATTTAACATAGAATTTATTAGCTCCACTGGCTAGAATGGGCAAGCGAGCTCATGCCATGCCGACCGTCCATTCTCTATCCGTTAAATGTTGGCCATAGCCCGTCCATCAACTTTTTGTTCAAATGCGTTTTCTCAAGAACTGCTGGTCCGATTTCAATTATATTTGGGAGAAAGCATCCTTACGGCATGGAGATCAAGGTGTATTCAAATGAAGCCGATCTGTGGATTTGGCTGGCACCCATCTTGAATTGTATCTGATTTTTAGAAAGGTTTGAAAAGAATTGTCTCTCCAAAACTGCATGGGGGGGGGTGTTGAAAATTCATGATGGACCATTTAGGACAAAGGTTTGTTCAAGGGACCTTGAACAACCAAATGCTTCAGCGGCCATCTTGGATGAGCCAGTTTTCGCAGGTATTTGGCTGAAATTTGGGAGATATGATTAGGCCCTAAGCGCCATTTAAATTTAAGCAGGAAAAGTTGATTTATAACAAAACATTGCCGCCATGGACCAATCAAAAGGTAGCGTGGTTGCCGGCCATATTGGATTTTTTATTTGATAGATTTTGAAGCTGATATTGGCTTTGTATAGGTTTTTTGGAAATGCTGATTTCAAATTTGCCACTTTCGAAATTGTCGGATAAACGGTATGGCTGCCATCTTTTTTCGCGCCAAAATCCCCCATAGTAAAGAAATGGGAAATTTGAAATGTCTTTTTCTCGAGAACGTATTTCAACAAAATTGGGAGGGAAGCATCCTCAGGGCATAAAGATACAAATTGGTTCAAACAATGCTAATCACTCAATTCTGGGATTTTGTCCGATTTTTAGAAACGCCGTTGAAAGTCTGATTCAATACTCATGAAATATTATCTAGGACAACAGCTAAACCAAATTTGTTCAACGAAACTTGATTGGCCAACTGCTTCTGCGGCCATCTTGCATGACCTATTTTATTGCGAAAACGACTTCTCCAGAATCGCTGAACGAATTTGGCAGATTAGAGACTAAGCGCCATTAAAGTTTCTTATGGGGAAGTTGTCACGTAAAAAACCATGGCCACCGTGGACCAATCAAATTGTAGCATTTGATGGCCATATTTAATTTTTTTATTTGATGAATTTTGAAGCCGAAATTGGTTTTGTATCGGTTTTTGGGTATGCTGGTTTCAAATTTTCCACTTTCGAGACGATCGGATAAACGGTTCAGCAGCCATCTTAGAATTTTTCCAGCTAAAATCTCCCATAGTAAAGCAATGGGAAATCCAAAATGTTTTATTCTCGATAACCACTGTTTCAGATACTATGCTATACTAGGCAAGCAGGCTGACAGGCCTGCAACCCAGCACTCAAGCAGGCATACGCGTAGTTAGCTAGGTAGGCATGCGGGCAGAGAGGCAGGCACGTATGCACAAACCCACACAGGGACGCGCACATTTACGTACGTACGCACGCACGCACGCACGCACGCACGCACGCACGCACGCACGCACGCACGCACGCACGCACGCACGCACGCACGCACGCACGCACGCACGCACGCACGCACGCACGCACGCACGCACGTACGTACGTACGTACGTACGCACGCACGCACGCACACACTCGCACAATGATTCAAAGGTTCCGTGTTCCAAATTACTGCTGTTTTCTTGTTCGGAAAATAATTCAATTTTAACGATTTGGTTTTATCGCACTATACAATTATTTCTTAAATGGTTGTTTAAACGGATCCAAACAGTTTATCATCCATTAGACTAATACATTTCCTATCCGTCATCTTGTTTCAATAGAGGGATCCATTTCTAGCTATGCCCCTCCGATTTCTAGCTATGGCCCACCCATTTCTAGCTATGCCCCTCTCATTTCTAGCTGTGCCCCGCCCATTTCTATTTATGTCCTCTCATTTCTAACTATGCCCCTCTCATTTCTAGCTATGTCCCGCCCATTTCTAGCTAAACTCTGCCTAGTTTGTACATGTGTTGAAATTGATCTAAAACTTTGAAATTTGAAGTCCCAGAATCTAAATCTCAAGGTAACAATAGGTCTGACTACAAGTCAGCTGTTGAACATTGAGAAACTATTTGACTGGGCGCTGTTTCTGCCGATGGCAGCAACGTCTCTCAGTAAAATTAGTTTCAAAATATTTAACATAGTATTTATTAAATTGTAAATTAATCAAGGATATGACATTCAGACACTTGCACGACAGACTATTGTCACCTTGGTGGCAAGCTTACGTCATCTTAATTATGATGACAACTAACAAGTGGCATTTTTATTAGGACGTCAGATACTTGAGTGGTAGTTAGCTCTGATCCCTCCATTTTGTAATTACTTATTTGTTGTTCTTAGTATAACCCTAATGTACAAACATATTCTTACACCTTTTTATAACTGTACGGTAAAAGATTTATATGCGTTCTATTTACAAGAATTTAGCTTTTTGCAATTCCATTGTTGGTCGTAACTGTTGAGTCTATAAAGACTTTTAACCCTTGAACCCTCAAATCGGCCATAAACCGCTTCTGCAGTGCCCTTGAGAAATGCCCATTTGCAGACCAAGAGAAGACCATTTTTTAAATTTTACCAATGGAATGACTGGCTCAATAACCGAGCCAGTCATTCCAGTGGTAAATTTTCAAACATAGTCTTCTCTTGGTCTGCAAATGGATATTTTGAATGAAAATATTAAATTTTCTTGAACAAATTAAAGTGTGAAAGGGTTAATATGTGTCAGTCATTTTCATTGTATATTGATTTCAATCTACCCAATAAGCATTTGCCTGTGATAAGTTTTGGCGAATACACAATGCGCGTTATTATACGCTCGGTGAAAGAGAAGGTTTAGTGCCATTTCACCTGTTTCAGAGTTATTTCCCTAGTATTTTGGAGTTTATAGGCTGTGCGTGTCCACATACTTTGCCCGCGCACGCATCTGCCATTATTTTGCCACACGCGTTGACTAAAATGAACAACAATAATGTGAATAATAATGATGAGTGACTGTCTTTGTGGCTGAAATGAGAGAAAACTTCATTCAGCCGCAATCAGTTTTCTTCAGTCTTTACTCTATCTCGGTATTGTTATGTGAATGCCCATATAATACTACCGTGTGTATCCTTCTCCATACAATGCTAACTTGATTTACAATGTTTTGAACCAACAAACGTTTCCACTCTGTCCATCCGTCCTATGACGTCATAATTAACTACGTGGCGTGTAGAATGGCATAATCAATGACGTTATTATGACGCCATGAATGACGTAGATAAGTACGTCACCAACGCATAACTGAAGACGGACTATGCGTTTCTTTACGAAGTGCATGTCTTTATTATTTAATAAGGATTCTGATGAATTATTTTGAAACTAATTTGACTGGGCGCTGATGCTACCATAGGCAGCAATAGCACTCAGTTAAATTAATTTCAAAATATTTATCAGCTTATCTGTATAGTTTTCTGTAAAATGATAGTTAGGGAGTTCAGAGATCGATCGATCCCTACACGAGCGAGGTGTGGTTGGAGCTTAGCTAGAGGTGGGCGGGCCTTAGCAAACACTGGAAAGGTCCATTGCCCAAAGTTACTGAAACCAATTTTCAGGATGGCCGATCGGCGTCCATCTTGGATTGCGCTTCAGGACCACTTTTGATAGGTATAAAGGCCGAGAAAATACGGATATGAAGCACGTGGCTCATTGATAACCTGTTTATATCCATCAAGTTCATTCGAACCATCATTATTCACAGCATTAGTTCAGACACAGAGGACTAGTATAAACTTCCAAAAATCTTTTGATAATACTACAGAATCTGTATCGTGTGTTGCACTGAAAACCTACTGCCGCAATTAAATTCCAAATGGATTCATTACCATATCCCCACCCCATAATGAGAATGTATAGTGTTTAAGCGTGCGGAAATGTATCTAAAAGCTACTAATCCAATTTAGCTGAAATTTTAGCACAACGAAGGAACTCACGGTGCAAGAGAATTTCCAGACTTTGGCCGTGATCCGGATACAAGAACGTGTATCCGGAGCCGATCAAATTCTAGATCTGTAAATATCTCGGAAACTACTGGTGTGATCTGTCTCAAATTTAACACAGAGAAGATTCTGCCCATACAATAGGATTTACTCCCTCTGGGGGTGGGGGCGGGGCGGCTATCCGAAAGAAAATCCTGAAAATCCGAAGGAATGCAGAAAATCTGTAAACTTTTTACAATGTAATGGAAATCGGATGGCGATCGTCTGCAATCGCTGATTGCTGTTGTTCTAATTATAGTATTAACATTCCTTAAAGGTAGGCCTATATGGGGATGAGTGTCAACATTGTGTTCACCGTGACCAAATCTCCGAAACGGACCTAAAGTAATATAGAGAAGGGATGTTAACACCTGGATTCGGATGATAACCATGTCCTATTGCATATAATGATAGCGATACCCAAAGTTTAAATGATAACTAGACCTTTATATCCGGAGATATTAGCTCCGATTGTTCAGATACTAACTAGACCAGATAGCGGAGGCGCTAACTCTATAACTCTATAACAGTCAACTAAATAAATTGTATGCGGTTCATAGCAAGAGAATTGGCACTTATAACCAAGAGAAAAAATAGGTAGATGTGTTAGTCTGTATAGACAATAAAAATAGGATACAAAGTTTAACAGTACTTATTTAGTTTATTTTGACAAGCTGTCACAAATAAATGTGCGTTACCAGCCTGGTGAAGCAAATTCAAGTTAGTCGTACACCCTACTACCTTGGAATCCTGTGTTTTATTATCGTATAACAAGCAATATGTACTGAAAAGACAGGACTTCGCCGAAGCCTGCCAATGTGTCCGGCAGCAGAACCTATTCTAGATACCATTACTAAGTTGGGCTAATGTTGGTCATTGGTTGGCACTATCGCCATTGGCGATGAAGCTATGTATGCATGTACGCGTGCGTGCGTGCGCGCGCGCGCGCGTGCGTGCGTGCGTGCGTGCGTGCGTGCGTGCGTGTGTGTATGTATGTGCGTGTGTGCGTACGTGTGCGCGTGTGTGTTGGACCAACGTTGGCAAAACAGTGGCAAAATTACAGATGGGTTCATAGCAAGCGAATTGGCACTTATACCCAAGAGAAAAAATAGGTAGATGTGTTAGTCTGTATAGACAATAAAAATAGGATACAAAGGCAGTACAGTTTAACAGTACTTATTTAGTTTATTTTGACAAGCTGCCACAAATAAATGTGCGTTACCAGCCTGGTGAAGCAAATTCATGTGCGAAAGTTTGTCAAAATAAACTAAGTTAGTCATAAACCCTACTACCTTGGAATCCTGTATTTTATTATCGTATAACAAGCAATATGTACTGCAAAGACAGGCCTTCGCGGAAGCATGCCAATGTGTCCGGCAGCAGACCCTATTCTAGATAACATTACTAAGTTGGGATAATGTTGGTCATTGGTTGGCACTGTCGCCAGTGGCGATGAAGATATGCGTGCGTGCGTGCGTGCGTGCGTGCGTGCGTGCGTGCGTGCGTGCGTGCGTGCGTGCGTGCGTGCGTGCGTGCGTGCGTGCGTGCGTGCGTGCGTGCGTGCGTGCGTGCGTGCGTGCGTGCGTGCGTGCGTGCGTGCGTGCGTGCGTGCGTGCGTGCGTGCGTGCGTGCGTGCGTGCGTGCGTGCGTGCGTGAGTGCGTGCGTGCGTGCGTGCGCGTGTGCGTGCGTGTGTGTATGTGCGTGTGTGCGTGCGTGTGCATGTGTGTGTTGGACCAACGTTGGCAAAACAGTGGCAAAATTACAGATAGGTTACAGCTGTTGGGCCAACATTGGCCCAAAAACTTATAGCTAGCGTATAATCTGATTGAACCCAGGCAACTATTGAATATATTAGCGACTGTTAGTCACGCAGCAAGACGTGTGAATAAAAGACCTTATTTGGGGTCTCAACAACAAGAGATCTATTTTAATCTGATATTTTATTCGAATGACTAACATGAGTATTAAGAAAAATATGATTTTGGTAGTGTTCTAATATTCTCTTATAAACGAGAGCTACCGTGAAAATACAACCGGAAATGTCTGTATCGTGTGGCATGCGCACTCAGACAATACGTACTGAACTACGACTATAAAAGGTGCTGGAAAATCAGAACCAGGCTCCCTATAGTGTATAGCGTACTACGGTGCCTCTCGGTTTTGAGCACTCGTCTCTAGGGTACTAGCCACCACATCCGCATCTCGAAAATTTTGTGTACGCTTCCGGAAAGATATCATCGGGGGGGGGGGGGGGGGGGGGAATAACTAAATTTAAGTAAAGGTACCCCCCCCCCCCCCCCCATTACCAACACCGCAGAGGGACCTTTTTGCGGATGGGCCTTTTGTCCCCGATGTATAGCTCGTCGAGTATCTAGGATTAGTGGTGCTTTTGATGTATAACTCGCCGGATCTGCCACACCACGCCAAAGAGTGGTAGTTCGAATCTGTACATGTGTCATGCTCAGTATTAAAGATTTCGACCTCCGTCAGGGGACATTTCCTGAGGCACCGCATGAGCTATGCGGTGCATCTCATCTTGTGAACCGCCAGAATGCATCCGCATAAAATAACTTTCAGTTGTAGCTCTTCATAAATACAGGGCAGCTTCAAACTTCCACACCAGTATGGAATTTTCCAACCACCATTTAAATTCCCAACTGTGTGAATAAACGTGACTAGCTACTAGCCATCCGCATCCGTAACAGTTCTTCTTCACCGTTCTTGAGAGTGAGCCGAATCAGACAGTTTGCCTGCAGACTTTCATAGCAGCTAACTTCTGCATCGTGCAGTCTCGCGTTCCGAATATGTGATGCTTCAACCACAGTGACACTAGAATATTTTCCGTACCGATGACTAATAGGTACTCCGTGATTGTAGCCCCCCCCCTCCCCCCCCCCCCACCTATTATTATATTAACATATTTATATCAAGTACTGATGATTAACAGGTACCGCCTGGTCGTCTGAGACCGCATTTTATAGTTTACATACTTTTACTGTATATATTTATTATTATTTTGTGCCGATGACTAACAGGCACCGTCAAGGTCGTGTGACCTCACATTTTACTATACTGGCAGTAGACATTCTACTTATATGTTTGGCTTATTTTATTTTAAAACATCAGAACCGCAGTTCGCTAGGCTAAACTATACAGCAACAACAACCGCACCACCTTGTTCCCCAACAGCATCAATTTTTCACTGTGGTCGCTGTTCATGTTCTAACTACGCGAACCTGACATGCGGCTGACTAAACCTGAACTATTTTAGCTCGATAGGATATAGGTTTATAGTAGTAAGGGACGATTACTCTTTAGGAGACATTTTGTGTACGTCTCTTTTCCGGGAGTAACGGATATGTAACACCGCACACCGGCTAGGTTGTATAAATTGGCCATATACCATAAGGCCTCCTATTCTTATGAATATAAGAGTAATTGTCTCTGTCTACGCTCCTCCAGCCTCAGGGCGTAATAATTGTTTGGACTTCTCTCCGGCATGTTGGTTAGAGCGGACTTTTAAACTATTGGGGTTTCATAGCAGTTAGAATCAAAGTGTCGATGACTGCAAACACACACCCTGTATCCTCGGATACTTGTTAGCTTAGATAACCAAGCCAAAGCAAGAAGCACTGTGAACATATTATAACTACTGGCCTGCAGTGCATCTCTGGGAGATTTTACATAACCCTAAAGACAGGTAAAATGTTAATCCCGGGGTGCGGATCTCACATGATCCGCCACCGACACGCTGTGTGACGGACAGGACACAGATCTCCATCTAACTCTACAACTGACTGGGGTGTGGTCTTAGAACCCACCACGTCTTCACGGGAAGGTCACTATAGTTGGATATCTGTCTCTTACTCCTCACTATAAACCTATATGTGCTTTTCAATGCTTATGTAGCGTGACTTGTCCCTGTGCTGTTATATATGATCATGATGCGGTGGTAACAGGATCGTTATATGATTCTGGAGCTGCCACCTTGTGACATGTCCGCACGCTGTCTATCTGAGCGGGATGCTCCTTGAGGGTGACCATACGGACACCGGGCATTCTCACCGGTCAGGCTTATGTGTTAAAGATAGGTAGGACACACGGCCGCTTGCGGCTTAACCTTGATCTGGACGTAGAAACTAACTGATAGCGTAGGGTCTAGCAGAAGGACCGCATAAATAGTGGCAAACACTAATTCAGTATCTTTTAAGTTACATAAGGTGACGGTGATGAATTCTGCGGAAACCATCCACCCTATCTTCGCGTAATACAGCGTGCATCACGATAACTTATAATTTCACTAGCTTGACTCTTTTTACATAGCATAGTTTGAACAAGAGAGTGACCCTTTTTGCCATTTCTACCTCCGCTTCGGCATTGTAGGCATTTTCCTGTGACGGAGGGCCGCACGAGGCACTTTCCTCTCGCAACAAATAATATTTGTGTCAGGGGTTAATTTAGTTTATATTAAACTTGCTAAGTAGCCACGTTAGGACCCTCCGTTGCGGGGATACCTCACTGATTATAGCGATCAGAGATCGCTGAGGTACCTCTGGCAAGGACCATGTTCAGCGACTCACCAACTCAGCCCTATGTACTTGATTTCTCTCTTATAACAGCAAACGAGTACCATTTTGTGTTTGTTAAATTATAACTAATCATGTATTTTATAATGTCTAAACTCTAGATTGAGTAAATGGACCGCCACACCGGTGACACAAACAGCCGGGACGAAATGGTGTGCTTCAACTTCCGCGACGATGGTCGCACGGCCACACTGGAACACGAACGTTCCACCGGCTCACGAAGTCGGTCTTTGTGGTATCACTAACCCGTGAGAAGCCCATTTACAATAGGTCTTGAATGTAGCTCTCAAACAATTTTCACAATGGTAAATTTTTCACAAACTTAAGCGCATGTTATATCAATACAATCTTAAGCAAAATGGAAAGGAGTGATCGTATATCGCAGATTTATACATAATCAACCTCGTTTAAGACACCCGTATGTTGCTTTGTACATATTGGGGCACTTAGGTCTTCTTGTGACTAGCAATACCTTAGCTACAACAATGCCCATGTTTTCTACATTTTTCATAATTAAACTTTTAACTGACATGCAGTGCATGTCTACACAAGCTGGCAGGACATATTTATCACGTGAGCAAATGAGAGAATGTTACTCATCCGTGTCAGAGTCATCTTCGACAATTGTATGCTGAACATTGTCACACATTTCACCTCCCATACAAAGGCATGCTTCAGTGCAGAGTAGATTGTTAGCCTTGCATTGACAGAGATCTGTTCTTTTGCAGGCAGACTTTTGACATCTACATGATGTGAGTTCAATTAATCCAAATGGAGCAGGATCCTTTGACATTAGAACAGGCTTGAGTAGACCATCCACTATACTCCAGCCATGTCCATTTGGAGATGGAAGATTCTGAACAGCTTGCAATGAACGTCTCCAAACAAGAGCTTGAAAATTGGCCCTTTCGGTGTGATGCTTTAGACTATTCGATGTAGGTGGACATGTTTTTTAATGCTATGATGATGTATAAAACATAATTTTAAGATTTTGTGCATGTGCGTGTGTGCACCTGCATGTGTGCCCTGTGCGTGCATACAAGGTATGCATGCACACACATATTGGAAAGGGAAAAAGGGATATGGCCATCATAGTTGTGTTCATTGGCCCAACATTGGCACAACATAGGCAATATGTTATTGGCCCAGCGTCTACGTGTTATCTGGTTAGTTACAAAATATTCAACATAATCTTTATTAACTAGTAAGGACATACAATTCATTCAACAATGCATAGTCCATCTTCAATTATGCGTTTGCGACGTACTTATCTACATCATTCATTCTACGCTTCATATAGTTAATTATGACGACATATGATGGATGGATAGGTACATTTGTGACCATAGTCAGGTTATGAAAAGGAATTTAACATGAATATTAATGATACCCAATGTATGTTTAAAGCTAAATTGTCGATGACTTGATGGTAACAACACAG
The DNA here is from genome assembly GCA_034401795.1 of Chaetoderma sp. LZ-2023a. NCBI lineage: Eukaryota > Metazoa > Mollusca > Caudofoveata > Chaetodermatida > Chaetodermatidae > Chaetoderma > Chaetoderma sp. LZ-2023a. Next base: position 72,284,072 of record CM067371.1, on the reverse strand, counting down.
CTAGCCAGTTGAATATTTTGAAACTAATTTGACTGGGTGGAGCAGCAGCTCTCAGACAAATTATTTTCATTTTCAAACATAAATACATCAAAGACATACAATTCTTGCAGTTCATTTACTATCGCCATGATGGAGTTATACCTCATACTGATTGTGATGTCACCTCGCTAGTGAGGTAATTGGTTATGACGTCAGATACTTGAGTGACAGATTCTTTTCTTAAGACATACAAGCTCATTAATCAGTTAACTGATTTCCAAAATACAATGACCATAGTCAGGTTATGAAAAGGAATTTAAGATGAATATTAATGATACCCAATGTATGTTTAAAGCTAAATTGTCGATGACTTGTTGGTAATTACACAGCCAGCCAGTTGAATATTTTGAAACTAATTTGACTGGGTGGTGTAACGGCTCCCAAATTATTTTCATTTTAAAATATAACTTCATCAAAGACATACAATTCATGCAGTTCATTTACTGCCGTCATGATGGAGTTATACCTCATACTGATTGTGGCATCACCTCATTAGTGAGGTAATTGGTTTTTATGTCAGATACGTGAGTGATAGATCAGTTCCCTCCATACAAGTCACTCACCATTGAATAAAAGATGGCGTTTTTTCTTAAGACATACAAGCTCATTAGTTAACTGATTTCCAAAATACAAAATTTTACATGCCTCTGCAACGCACTTAACAATAATGAACAGCAATCTGTAGATTGAAAAAATGTGATGACACATTGATATATGTGAGTATGCGCTTTTAATAAACGCAATTTCGTATGTATGTGTACATACGTGTATGCGCTTTTGATGAGTGCACATATTTAAAAAATGTGAATTCATATGTATGTGCGAATGTATGTGTACGTATGCGCATACATATGCATGGTCCTTTCATGAGTGTATTACACATGTACGTGCATGCGTATATACATTTCATGAGTGTATTACGTGTGTTTTCATATATATGTGAGTAATAAATGCGGTTGTTTGTATAAAGCATAATTTTAAGAGTTGGTGGTCCTTTAAAAAAATATCAAGAAAAATTATCGACCCGGTCATTCCAGTTGAAATTTTTTTTTTTTAAATAAGCTTTTCTATCCTCGAAAATAGTTCCTTCAATTGTATGTAAACCATTTTAAACCACCAACATAAAATAATTATGACGCTTTTCAGCAAAAATATGCTATTCAATAGTTTTTTTAGTATATAATCCTGATACTATTATTATGAAGGCAGTCGTTTTGTATGTACATTTTCAAAAATTCATATGCAAATTTTCAAAAAAATCTTTCTACATATAAAATATGTTTTCACTCAACCTGTATTTATCTCAAGAACATTTATGGTTAGGTGACGAGTATCAGGGACGATTATAATGAAGGAAGTCATTTCATATGCAAATTTTCAAAAAACATTATATACTAACAGTAGCATGATGGCATGATATGACGTATTGATGCATGATCGTGTTTATGAGACATGACTGACTGAAATGCAGAAATGCACGCATAATGCTCACTAAACTTTGAACCGTTACTCCATAAATAATGCTTTGCACACTCACCAGTCATTATGTGGTAATGATCAAAATGCGTGTGTTGTAAAATGCTGCATGCTTCAGCCTGCATTTTGTCATGCGTTATGGAGAGATCACCACAGTACTCTATTCAGCTGCATTTCGATGTGTATTTTATGGAGAGTACAGATGTGTTTTGAAGTGCTGCATTAACATACAGATGCATATTGCCAATAGAGTGTGGGGGTCATTTTACAATCTTTATTAATACTGACATCGTAAAACAACACAACATATTATTACATTGATATGATTCTAGTACACAACATCAAACTGCGATATGTTTACTAATACTACAATATTAAGACAATATATTAATTAAAAGCACTGAAATTATAGTGTTATCAGTTGTTTAACATATATTACATCAGTGATGCGCCTAAACCATGACATCGTACACAACTGGCACTATTCAGTACTTTGCTCTATAGTGACTAAATTTGTTCCTGAAAATTAATATATCGGGGTTAACCCTTTAATGGCGAAAATGTACATAGCAATCCTCCTTAGTGGGCTAGAGGAAGACACATTTGCGCTCCATGGGAAGACTAATTTTGTGGCGCAGTGGTTATTTAGGTCTGATGAATATTTTGAAACTAATTTTCCTGGCATTGACATAGGAAGCTATAAACTTGCATTCATGTTAGTTACATAATATTCAACAGCATAGATATATAGTTGAAAATATAGGAAGTGTTTCGTATTCTGTCCTAAAGAACGACCGATGTCTTCATCTCTAGTTGTCGTTTCTTCAGCTGTATTTGTAGCTTAATAAAGCTAATATTTCGCCAACCTCAAGTTGGTATAGAAGGAAGGAATCTATCTAAGGCCGTGTTCTCACTAGAGAGTTAATCGGGAATAACGCCATACCTCAGTATTGCGTTACGCCGGTTAAGTCTTTAGTGAGAACACGGCCTTAGTTTGACTTCATATTTCCGGCGAGCTGTCGTTTCCCCATATCATATGTGATCGGAACCTTCCTCATCTCTTACCTGTAATGGATGGAAGTTGATAGCAGATACATACTCTGCTATGTAAGGCATTCTTTCTATCAGGAGTCTCGTCGCGAACATCGTAATGGACCTTTTCAGCTTATCCATCCACCATATGACGTCATAATCAACTACGTGGCGTGTAGGATAACATCATAATCAAGGAGCTCGTCAATTGCATATATAAGTACTTCACGGACGAATAATTGGTGACAGACTAAGCGTTGTTGTACGAATTTTATGCCTTTACTATATAATAAAGATGCTCTTGAATATTTTGAAACTAATTTGAATTGGCGCTGTTGCTGCCATAGGCAGCAACAGCACCCAGTCAAATTAGTTTCAAAATATTCAACAGCTTACCCGTATAGTTTTCTGGAACTTGTTAGTCGGAAACATCAGGGAAAGAGCGATTCCAACCCGAGCGAGTTGTGGGTGGAGCTTAGATAGAGATGGGAGGGGCATGGCTAAAAGTTGAAAGGTCCATTGTTCCAGCTGAGAGAAGTTGTGAGATTTGTTTTAACGAGTAGTCCTGTGGTTGCAGTTTTATTCCTCCCCCATCTGCAGAACAAGAATAATCAATCTCCATTTCGATGCGTTTCGCATCATCATGTAATATACTATGGCTAAGGCGGTTCATCACTGTATTGACGAATTTGGAGCCAGTGAGGGATAACATTCCTAATACCAAGACAATATTCTTTTATGGTTTCCCTCTCATTCTACTACAAATCAAACCGGCATAAGATGCCATGCCATTTACTTTGACGTGTGTTGCATTTGAACGCTCATCGCTCAAGTAGAGGTCATTCATCGGAGTTTGAGAAAAGCTATTAGTTAATGGTGGTATTTCAGAGGTTCATTTCAGAGGGTCGTCAAGGTCTGAACAGAAGTTAGATTTGGTAATTTTATTTTTGCTATGCCAGTTGTTATTTCTTATTGGATGGGTATGGCCGCATGCCTTATTTGTTGCAAGCCTCCAAGGCTTCGATTTGGCGATGCCAGGGCTTTGGGCGTGTGTCATGGAACACGGATACAGAAAGGACCCACTTTTATTCGACTCTTCGATGTTAATTGTAGTGAACTTACTAGATATTTTTGTGATCGAGCCTGCACAGAATAACCACCGATTTCACCAACACGAGCTCCCCCAGTAATAAACACATCAGATTTGTCATCCTCATTGACTTTTCCCGTTTCAAAACATTATTTTCAATGAAGACCATCGGATTTACGGAAGCAACAAAAGTCGCAGCTAACAACCCAGATAACTCAGTCATTGACATCACATAACTTGAAGGTTGCCAGGAAGACACAAATACTCGAATTGTGCTTCACTGTGCCAAACGAAGATCTAATACCATTGTAGTCTCTGTGCGGGATAGAGATGTTTTCCTATTGCGTATTGCAGATTATGGAACAACGGAGTGTACACATCTGTAGCTAAAGGCAGGAAGACACAAGAAGCCGAAGTTTGTGTCCGTGAGAGAGGTAATAGATGCAAATAATCTAGATCACGAAGTTGCACAACTTCTACCATTACAGGCGCTTACAGGGCGTGACACAAACGCAAGAAAACAGCCCTAAAGATCTTTTCTGGTCACAAAGAATTGCCCCAGGATTTTGGAAGCGAACAACTTACTGAGGAAACAATGACCAATGGTGAGTCATTTATATGTAAGATCTACAATGTCCTTAATGTTACCACAACAGACAAGGCGAAATTGATATTGTTCAAGAAAGCATTACGCCAAGAACTTCTCTCCCACCCCACCCCCACCGACCCAGATGCCGCGAGGCACCACATTCAGAGGGCACACTATTCAAGTTTAATTTGGCTTGAAGCCACGACACTAAGGCCAAACCTTCCCCATGCCACAGCGATGGGATGGGAACTCAAAGATGATGAACTCAAACCAGTCCCGCCATCTCTCTCACCAGTTCTCTATCTGGTCTGCAGTTGACCACATGTGTCTACACCATTAGGTGCGCGTCTCAACAGGTGCAAATGCAGATCATCTAGAGTGCCTTGCGCTGATGCTTGCAAATATAAGGACTTTAAGGATTTCGACGTTTGGGAACCAATCTGTGGTATGTCTGGGAAGGGGTAGTGCCCTCACACATTGAGGCTTTCGATCAAAAATCCTTTCACGCCTTTTCAAAAATAAATCCAGCACGTTTAACTGTTTATTCTGGGTGGGGATAACAAATGGTGTCCCCGAACATGTTGGGATGGGGATACTCCCACTGCCCACCCATGCTATACAGCCCTTCACTTAACGGATAAATACTCAAATTGCCCGTATTTCATCCTTTTGCATGATTGGCAATGGTCAGACAGTCTGTGCAATAATTGTTATACTGTATGCCACTCAATCTCAGTATAGTGTTCTATAGTTATTGTAGAATATAGTGCGAGATAATATCAATATCAAGATTAAGCAGGCCAATTTTTATAATTTTTAAATTTTAAGCAAAGATTATTACAATATTACTATCAAAACATGCTCCCATACCCATGTTCGCGACCACATAACCAAGGGCGGGGCAGGAACAACCCCCACATGGTCAGATTTCAGACTTGCCCAAAGCGCCAGTTTTCATCACGCACTAACTCCCAAGCCCAAATATAGTTTTGTACCACCAAAATTAGTTTTTACACATTGAGATTCGCGTGTTTGACGACGCCATCAACTCCACCATCAAATTAGATGACAGGAGCATGTGGCAATAACACGTCCGGGTGTGCGTGGGCGGCACGCGCTTATAGTGCCCGTGTGGCATCTTTCTGTAACTTCTTATTTAATTTTCACCTTAAAGTTCAATATATTACAACATGCGTGTGGGTGCGGATTATCTTCTACAATCTAACATCAAAGATAAGGCGTTATGTACTTGTCTGGTATTACCACCCACCCCCACTCACCCCCACCCACCCCTTGATCCATTGTTGGCAATCACGTTTCGGAAGTGATTATTTTATATAAATATGAGTGCTGAAAGGACAATATATTTAAACCGCCACGGCTATTCACCAAGTCGTCACAGCAGCAGAATCTCAAGAATCTCCAAAAATGACGTTTTCTTGTGTTATTGTCTTACTGGGATTCCTGTTTTTGACTCAGATTCTAGCCAGACCCACAGGTAAGGGCATATACGTTTGTTTGTTTGTTTGTTTGTTTGTTTGTTTGTTTGTACTATAGATGTACGACATAGCTGTCTATAACGGACACTATATGGACCATCAACAGATGACCACTAGAGACAGGTCGTTTCATTCAGCTCAGTTCCTATGGTAAATGGCATCTCTGGCCAAATGATGGCGATATTCCACATATCTTTGAACTCTGATTTCCAAAATCTCAATTTCATGTGGTCTATACCGTTAAGCTGACGGATATTTTGAAACGAATTTCAAAGGAATTTCAATCTGTTGCTGCCGTAGACAGCAACACATCCCTGTAAAACTGGCTTTAATATATTCAACTGAATTTATCATGCATTGTAAATTACTTTTCGTATTTATCCTTTCGGGATTAGAGGGTTAAGATTTTGTATCAAATCAAATTAGCCTTTAGCTCTTAAATCTGTTCCACGAATATTGATATTTTCTCGTAGAAAATGTCCATTTGCATATCAAGAGAACTAATTTTGACGGGCTCGGTTATCAAGCCAGTCATTCCAGTGGTAACTTTTTAAAAAGTAGTCTTCTCTTGGTCTGGAAATGGACATTTATTACAGGGCATAATTTAGAATTTTATATTTACATAGCATGTGTTGCTATGCAAACTGTAAATTGTATAGCTATCGGCAAAAAATGTATAGCAATACACACTTTCACCGATAAATTCCCTGTATCTCAAGCTCAGAGCAAACAAATACGAATGCTGTTGAATACTTTGAAATTAATATAGCTGGCAGCCTTAGGCAGCAATGGCTTCCAGTCATATTAATTTCAAAATATTCAGCAAAATATGGTATACATTGTAAAGTAATGTACTTTTTCAGGGATTTGCTTTTAAAAGGGTTAATGATAGAATTTTGAAAACCAATGATAAATTGCGCAGTCGCGTACAAATTTTGCATAGCAGATACAGCTATGTACGTTGCAGAATGCATAGCAACTGCATAAATATGTGCAGCAAATTGAGATGCGATACAAGATAAACTATGCCCTGTACCCCTGCAGACGCCGTTTTTGGCCAGCGAGAAAGAAATAGTGACTGATACAGTTTAAAAAAACAGGGAAGAAATTAAGAAATTAAACAAATCTAAATAAGGAGGATTCAGAATCAGTATAGTATAAATTGTGATAATAAAATAAAACTAAAGATTTATTGAAATCATTTTAAGCTCTTGTTATTTTGTATCTTGGCTGAAGATCGACATTGTAAAATTAAACAAAGTAATGCAAGTGAAGTCCAAAGTTGTAAAATATTCAAAGAAATTTCTAAATCATTTTCAATTCGTTTGACTGCATACTGGCTGTATGCTTCATCATTTTAGGACACACAATGTTTGATTGATATTGTGTACTCGCTGGTGACATTAATGTTGATTTAAAAGCATAACCTTGAGATAAATCGAAAAAATCTAGCCTAATCAAAGTTAAATCAGATATCGTCATCCAATATTAAAATACGAGGAGATTAGCATACGGATCCGACGCTACATGTTATCTGACGTCACAGTGAAAATGACGTATCTTCGTCACGAAAATTGAAAGGTCCGTCATTAAAGTATACGAATTGTATGTCTTTGGTGAATTTACAATTTATTACAGATTCTGTTGAATATTTTGAAACTAACAGTGGGAGACTGGTAGTTGTTGCTGCCATAGGTAGACATTTCAATTAAAGGTACATATTCACACCAGAATGCTTGAAAATAAAATTGTTAAGATTGTATATTTTAAAGGCTTAAATTGTGTGACTAGGTGTAATGAAACGAAATTAATCTTAGCATATGATGATTTAATATCACATAAATTAATATAATTTTTTTAAGTTGTTAAATTGAAATAGAGGCAGGAGTCCCTAATTCAAATACACAACTTAAAAAAGTATATTAATTTAAACGCACTGAAACCATTATATTTTAAGATTTATTTCGTTTTCTTACACTTATGCCCACAATTTAAGCCTCTAAAAGTATACACTTTACACAATTTTACTTTCTTTCAGTTTACTGTGAATATGCATATTTAACGAATTAAAAATAATTGCTGTTATTAAAGCAATGAAGTTATACAAAGCTGTTGGCAATAGGCTATAGAGATAAGTACTAAACTGCTTAAAGAATACCTGAAAACAGCCGCTGGTTTTTTCATTTAAAGTTTCCATGAAACAAAAAGCGTGAAAGGGAATCGTTCGGAAAATTCAGTGATGATAGTCTTCTTCGAAGTCGCCACTTTACTTTGATATCTGAAGTGGGATTCTATTGTTCTAGCTGTTTTGCAATTCTCAGCGTAAAATCATTCACATAACACACAATTATAGTGGAATGAGTAGGCCTACAATTAGAAAGCTGCGAAAATCTGAGCTACCGTGCGAAAAATGAGGATTACTGCGTCAATAGCGAAAGAAAGTGGTGTACATTTTCAACAATTATGGTGGACAATATTGCTGTCTTACAGCGGCAACATCATGCACCAAATTTGTTGAAAAATGCATTTTTAAATTTAATTTGAAAATTTAAAGTTTTGACGTCAGAGTGGTAATACATTATCGACAATATACACTGCACATTTGCGTCCTGTACTCAAACATAACAGTGAGCTTTGGGATAGCTGCTCTGATCGGGACGCTGAAAGAATCGAAGCTTGTCAAAATGAAGCCTCGAGAATAAAAACAGTCTTACCAAAATATAGACCTTCGGCAATCCTGTATAAAGGGAATGGATTAATTCCCTTTATCGAGTGCCGTAGACAGAAGAAACATATATTTCTATAAAACTGTCGTTGGAAATTGCCCTGATTATCAGTATAACATATATCGTAGCTAGAGGAGGACGGGGTAAAAGTAGCGAGCCACGTAAAAATTTGGTGTAGAAATTAGGGCTTGGTCGGCCATATCTCTGGAATTTCTGGTTCAATCGTAACACAGTCTGATGTTCAACAGTAATAACCATATGTAACAACGCGTTTTATTGCTAACGAACCGACTATGTCTGCCTGATGGGTTGATCGAGTCATTGATTTGCTGAGAATTATTGATTAAGTGGCCTACGACCTGATAACTCGATCAATCTGCTATGTAGCATGATCCTGTCGTCGTCGTCGTCGTCGTCGTCGTTATTATTGTTATTATTATTATTATTATTATTATTATTATTATTATTATTATTATTATTATTATTATTATTATAGAAAACATCTTACCAGAAGCTGTACTACCTGGAGATTCGGTATGGAATGATACCTTTGAAGAGCCAATTGATTTATTATCTGAAGGGTCTGGGAACACCAACTGGGGTCCGACATGGAATAAGACCAACATGGCAACATGAATTGGGGTGATCTGATCGATGGCTCCGAGGATGGAAGCGACGAACTCGATGATGGCTCTGGTGACGACATAGAAGAAGTCAATGATGGTTCACTTGTTGCTGTAGAAGACCTCAATGACGGCTCTGATGATGACGTAGAAGAACTCAATGATGGCTCTGGTGATGACATAGATGAACTCAATGACGGCTCTGGTGATGACGTGGATGGACTCAATGACGGCTCTGGTGATGACGTAGAAGAACTCAATGACGGCTCTGGTGATGACATAGATGAACTCAATGACGGCTCTGGTGATGACATAGATGAACTCAATGACGGCTCTGGAGATGACGTAGAAGAGCTCAATGATGGCTATGGTGATGACGTAGATGAACTCAATGACGGCTCTGGTGATGACGTGGATGGACTCAATGACGGCTCTGGTGATGACGTAGAAGAACTCAATGACGGCTCTGGTGATGACATAGATGAACTCAATGACGGCTCTGGTGATGACATAGATGAACTCAATGACGGCTCTGGAGATGACGTAGAAGAGCTCAATGATGGCTCTGGTGATGACGTAGATGAACTCAATGACGGCTCTGGTGATGACATAGATGAACTCAATGACGACTCTGGTGATGACGTAGAAGAACTCAATGACGGCTCTGGAGATGACGTAGAAGAACTCAATGACGGCTCTCGTGATGACGTAGAAGAATTCAATGACGGCTCTGGAGATGACATAGTAGAACTCAATGACGGCTCTGGAGATGACGTAGAAGAACTCAATGATGGTTCTGGTGATGACGTAGAGGAACTCAATGACGGCTCTGGAGATGACGTAGAAGAATTCAATAATGGCTCTGGTGATGACGTAGATGAACTCTATGACGGCTCAGGAGATGACGTAGAAGAACTCAATGACGGCTCTGGAGATGACGTAGAAGAACTCAATGACGGCTCTGGAGATGCCATAGATGAACTCAATGACGGCTCTGGAGATGACGTAGAAGAGCTCAATGATGGCTCTGGTGATGACGTAGAAGAACTAAATGACGGCTCTGGTGATGACATAGATGAACTCAATGACGGCTCTGGTGATGACGTAGCAGAACTCAATGACGGCTCTGGGGATGACGTAGAAGAACTAAATGACGGCTCTGGAGATGACGTAGATGAACTCAATGACGGCTCTGGTGATGACGTAGAAGAACTCAATGATGCCTCTGGAGATGATGTAGAAGAACTCAATGACGGCTCTGGAGATGACGTAGATGAACTCAATGACGGCTCTGGTGATGACGTAGACGAATTCAATGACGGCTCTGGAGATGATGTAGAAGAACTCAATGACGGCTCTGGTGATGACGTAGAAGAATTCAATGACGGCTCTGGAGATGATGTAGAAGAACTCAATGACGGCTCTGGAGATGACGTAGAAGAATTCAATGATGGCTCTGGTGATGACGCAGATGAACTCAATGACGGCTCGGGAGATGATGTAGAAGAACTCAATGGCGGCTCTGTAGATGACGTAGAAGAACTCAATGACGGCTCTGGAGATGACATAGAAGAACTCAATGATGGTTCTGGTGATGCCGTAGATGAACTCAATGACGGCTCTGGTGATGACGTAGTAGAACTCAATGACGGCTCTGGAGATGACGTAGAAGAACTCAATGACGGCTCTGGAGATGACGTAGAAGAACTCAATGACGGCTCTGGTGATGACGTAGAAGAACTCAATGACGGCTCTGGAGATGACGTAGAAGACCTCAATGATGGTTCTGGTGATGACGTAGACGAACTTAATGACGGCTCTGGAGATGACGTGGAAGAACTCAATGATGGCTCTGGAGATGACGTAGAAGAACTCAATGATGACGACGTAGAAGAACTCAATGATGGCTCTGGAGATGACGTAGAAGAACTTAACGATTGCCCTGGTGATGACGTAGATGAACTCAATGATGGCTCTGGTGATGACGTAAATGACCTCAGCAATGGCGCCGTCGAATAGCCAAATATGTGGTCACGATAGCAATGCTACAAAATTTGCAATAAGATAGATAAATTGGTAAAGGACATTTTTCAAGTTTGCACTGTATAATAAATTGTCTTTCAGTCTAATACAATGTTGTTCTTTGTTTTAAATGTTGTGCGCTAAGCACCTTTACGGTTAGATTGTGTGCTCGTCGATAAGCTTAATGCTGTCCATCTTGGACATGGTTGTGCTCCTTGAAACCCTTTGTTGACCGGTTTTCAATTTTATTGTAAGATGTTGTTGCAACATTTGTGCAATGATATACTGCATACATCAGGAAGGCATTATTGTTGGGGGTCATGGTCTTAATTTGTTATAGACTAGATATAGGATAAAGCTGATACATTTGACGACAAAATAGCTGATGTTTCAAAAAGCACATAATGTCAGATCTACCTGTATGTTACAGCATGAATCAAGAAGTGGTTTGACGGCGACGTCACCGTCTTTGACGTCGGTGCCCCGTAGGTAGTAAGGCTAAGAAGTGATGTTTCTAGATATAGTGATACTGTGGGATTCGTGAATATTTAAAGGGGTGCTAATCTGATATCAAATGGTGCACTGCACCAATAGATTATGGTTTATAGATTCCATATCATTCATATCCTGCTAAATTCCCTTATCTGTACCACAATTATCTCCTTTTTAATATCGCGTAAAAATTAAGAGAGATTGCAACCATTTTGTCTCTCCAAGCGATAATGTGCCAGGGCATGTGAGTGCCAGTGCATTGCATTCTTTACTATGTAATAATCATCTTGTTGGATATTTTAAAACTATTTTGAATGGAAGTTGTTGCTGCCTATAGCAGCAACAACCTCCAGTCAAAATAGTTTCAAAATAGTCAACAGCTTACCTGTATGATTGCTTTGATTCCACATTGTCAAACTATAGATGGTACCTCTATGACCGAGCGTATTTACCGAGGCAGACACTCTAAGGGTTTTGTGATTGGGTGAAATGTAAAGCATGACCGCCATCATAGGCTGTAGAAATGGATCAACATTTAGCTACTATAAAGCCTGAATCTCTTTCGTTGTCGGCAGGAGAAAATGCTAAAATGTCATGGATGTATTATGGATGGTAAGTTCTATTACCTGAATGGTTAGTATAAGATAAGCTTAGTTGTCCTTTAATACAATTCATAAAGATAATCAAGTTACATGCCTAAACCGTACTCCGATATTCCAGTGTCCCTATGATTTTCTACAATAGTACACTAAATTCACCTTTCCAGAGTATCCATCTATCATCTGATGCCATATGACGTCATAATCAGCTAAGCGTCGCGTAGGATGACGTCATAATCATTACGTCATAATTGATTCTATTTGGCCCGTCTTTAATTCTTAAAAGTCCGACACGCTGTTTGAATTGTATGTATCTAATATTTAATAAACGTGCAGCAACAGCGCTCAGTCAAATTAGTTCCAAAATATTCAATAGCCTACCTGTATAGTTTTCTGGAAATTGATAGCCAGGGAGTTCAGAGACGGATCTCAACATGAGCGAGGTGTGGGTGGAGCTGGACTAGAGATGGGCCGGGCATAGCTAAAATATGGAAAAGTCTATTATCACAGTCCACTTCCATTTTAAACAAGATCAATCAGAGATTGTAGACAATCATCGCCTTCCTTTTTTATTCGGATTACGACTAACGTTGTGGAATCCTATCGTACGGCCGCAATATTTCTTGTGTTAAAATTTGACCCAAATCAGGTCAGAAGTTTCGGAGATATTAATCGATCCGAAATTGGATTTGATCCGGATCCGAGTTGTTTAATCCTGCTCATGGACAATGTCCGGAATTCCTGAGACGGCCATAACCTTTCTTGTGAATTGTGTTAACATATGAGTCCAATTGGGGCAACATTTTCTTACAAACAGACGAGCAGGACAGCCGCAGAACACTTTTCACAATATGGGACGGGGTGGGGTGGGGTGGGGGTGGGTGGGTGGGTGTAACAATCTCTATAAAACCAGCCGATCAATGATGGCTACGGCGCGACGTAGAGGAACTCAATGCTGGCTCTAGGGCTTCATCGTCACTTCGGGTGCGGTGTTTGCTCGCCCTAGCAACAATGAAGACACCCAGTCAAATTAGTTACAAAATATTCAACAGAATGTTTATCGGATCCTCTGTTGTCGAACTTGGTTAAAGGGAAGAAACTATGGACAAGCAACGTACAACATATATTTATCTCCCATTACTCGGTTCACGACATTGATCACCTCGCAATCGTTTACAATAAATGTTATCTATAGATAGTGTGTGCGTGCGTGTGTGCGTGTGTGTGTGATACATAGCACGACTTACATTCCTAGGAAGTGTTAGCTACGTTTAACAGAGCATACGTAGGCTAGAACTACCACTTCCCCTCCCCCAGGTGCTTAGTTTCTCGTCAACGGTTTACCGTAAATACATGTTTATGAAAATGCCAAAATCATCAAATCACACATCGCAGTCGCTCTCTATGGTTACTTTGGCGATGACACTAGGGAAATCTTAGAATATTAACTCGTACCTGTCATTTGATTGGTTAAGAACAAACATCTAAGGGAATCTGTAATCACAGCATCATAAGTGTGTGTCACACACATAGACTAGGGCCCCGCTTTGGCGACTGACCGGGTCAGTGAATTTCACGAACCAGGTTCGTGCCCTATGCCCTGTACCCTTACTCTCAGTTATATACGGCAGGGTACTAGGCACAAACCGGGTCCATGGAACCACTGACCCGGTCAGTCGCAAAAACGCGCCCATGTTACACAAGAGAAAATCAAGAAGAGCATCACTAATTATTTACAAAATTTTGGAGACACTTCCATACCTGCCTAAAACTAATTAGCCTTTTACCCTTGCCAATTTCAATGTCAATTCCAAGACAGTTATACATAACAACTGTTGAATATTTTAAAAGTAATTTGACAGGTACCTGTTGCTGCCAAAAGCTTTAGTTTCAAAATATTCAACCACATCGTCCATATATAGCATAACGAGTGTGTAAGGATTACATTGTTAAAAAGACCAACACGAATGCTTTCTGCAAGAGAATGGAGAGAGCGGAAAACTTTCCCATCGCCATCATCAATGAAGGATTCCAGTTTATCCATCAATCCTATGACGTCATAATCAACTAAGTAATGTATAGGATGACGTCATAACCAATTACACCATGAATGACGTGGCTAAGTTCGTCACGAACGCTTAATTGATGACAGACTAAGACTTTACTATTTAATAAACATGCTGTTGAATATTTTGAATCTAATTTGACCGGGCCACTGTTGCTGCCATGGCCGCTGTTGCTGCCATCGGCACCAACAGCTCCCAGCCAAATTTGTTTCAAAATATTCAACAGCTTACCTGTTTTATGGAAATTGATAGTCAGAGACTTCAGTGATCGATCGATCTCAACACGGGCGAAGTGTAGGTGGAGCTTAGCTATAAATGGGCGGGGCATAGCTAAAACAACATTCCTCCATTGGCGCGTTAGAATATCCTACATTCCAGAGAGTAGACGGGCAGTTCAGCCGATTTCTTAGATCCGATCTGTTATTCAAGCATCCAGTCATTATCCGGCTTCACTTCAACTGACGTCACAACGAGACGTCAGGATCAAATCACCAGACTAAGTGACGAAAGAGGAGTGGTAGTTAATTAATTGCTCAGATATTGTATTGTAAGGGTGGTAGGCAATAGCGTGGCATATAAACTAACAAAAGGCCCAAATTGCTATGCGGCTTTGAGGCAGAACGTAGAATAAGGACTTTCTGGACGGTCACATGACAAATATTCTCTAATAGTTACTCGGCGTTAAAAAAGTAGATATGGTATCACCAGCAAGCTTGAGTACAGCTTCGCGAAAGAAAGGCCCAGGCTTTCTCCATTTCACAGGCACCAATGGCTCACGATTCTATCAGTACCACACGTATCTGATGTCATGATCAAATACGTCACTTGTTCTTTGACGTCACCATCAAAATGACGTAGTTCCGTCACAAAAAAATCGAAAAGAATTTACAGTTTCAATACTACTAAAGGCGAAATGATATGTGAGGCATTGCAGCGAAGCACATCTTCCAGCAGAGAGTAGCGGGGTTACATACGGAACTCTAAGATTTATTCGATAATCGACTCACCGCTAACCTCAACTGCTATGATAGCAAACTCATTTGAGACAGCCATGCCGAGTCGACAATTAGCTCAGTAATATTAGGACATTGGGCTGGAAAAAAATAGAAGAGAAATGAAACTTGGTGGACATATTCTCGTCAACATCCTAAAAGTCTCAAAGTGTCCCATGTGAGCTTCCACCATTATACCGGAAATGACACCATAGTCCATACGAGGACATCGTACGTACCCTAATTTGACTTGTACTTAGAAAATAAGCCACCATAACATCGGAATGTGCCAGTAATTATTACAAATTTGATCTCATTGCTTCCATCTATACATATATGAGCATTCAATTTCACACGACTTACGTCATAACATGATATGCCGTTATATGGCATTTTGGCATGTTTTAGGGGTCATGCAGATTGCAGTCATCATTAGGGCTGTCTCTTTTTCAAATATATTTAACCAAAGTTTGCAAAAAGAACTAATTTCTCCATGGTTAGACAAAGTCATGTAATTAACCATTCCAAGGCCGCCATTCTAGCATCTATTCTCAAGACAACCACACAATGCGTTATTAAATATTTGAAAACTATTTTAATAGCCTTTATATTAATATAATGCTTTTTTCCATTTGACAACAACCGCCTCCAGTCAAATTAATTATAAACTATTTAAAATTGAGTAAAGAATTTTTATTATCCTCATCATTTAGAGTGGCAATAAACTTAACAAATGATGCTATATACAGCCAGACCTGTCTATAACGGACACCCTAGTGACCATCGAAACGAGGTCACTACGGACAAGTGGTCCGTAAAAAAGATAACTCATTTATCAGCGTAATTTGCTTTTGGGTCACACGGTAGCAGTTCTGAAAGACGAGTGGTCTTATAACTATCCGTTTATTAAGAACCACCAGCTTGTGGTCCCAAAACAGATGTGCATTATAGACAGGTTTGACTGTATATCAAGACACAAAGGGCGACCGCCAATAGCGTTCATCTAATGATAAACCTTACTTGTTTAATTTCATGATAGTGATATACTGAGTAATCCATACCTTTAGAAGACACGGCTATGGATGATCAGGACTTGTGTGTTCTTTGTGAAACGGGGCTGTCGCATGGAGATACAGTGACGGTAACAGTGACAGTAACAAGGGCATTAGAAACTATAATAAAGAATTGTGCGAGACACAAAGATAAAATTGCTGACAAGTTGCAAGGACTCTCTTCCATTTGTATACACTCCACGTGGCATGTCGTAAAAACTATACCTGTGAATCTAACTTTGTTTCCGAGCTCAATCCTTCGCCAAAAAGGTTAAGACTCTCAGATCATCACAGTTACCATTTTACTTTAAGCCCATTGTCTGTTTTGTGGTTGACAGGAAGAAACCTCTGGACAGACGAAATTTATCTGAAGTGAGAACCATGTCATGTACACAGATCATCCTTAATGCGACTGCAGAACGTAATGATGGGTGGGGTCACATACTTAGTGCTCACGTTAAATCTGTGATTGATTTATTAACTGCTGAAGGCAAATATCACAGCAGCCACTGTGCCAAATTCTCCAAAATGCCATCCACTAGTCTGTGAGGTCACTCTAAAGATGATGATCTACCAGTTTGTTTTCATTTTTAAAAGAAAATGATAAATGTCAGTATTCTGTTGAAGAGTTGCTTCAAAAACTTGGAGAGTGTCTTCCAGCTTCTGTGAGTGTATGTTCCGAAAGGACACTCAGAAAGAAACTCATACAATACATTCCTGATAATTTCACAATCACAAGCCTTCATGGAAGGAAGCCAGTGGTATGCTTCCATGACGCAGGCTACATGATTCTGAATAGTTCTTGTTATAAACAGAGGTCGACCGATCCAAAAGAAGAATGTTTACGAATTGTGAAGACTGCTGCTGCAATAATCAGAGGAGACATCCGTTCAGTGGCATATGAAGTGGACGCATAAGCTCTTGAAGATACGGCGTTTGAAGATACAATGTGCATTGTTCCTGACAGTCTAAAAGTATGCATTGATGAAGTGAATTGATGACAAACGGAGGTCAGGCATGCTTTAATTCCCGCTACCGGACCAAGATCATTTCTGTCCATGATCCATGATTGGGCCGGCAGTGTACATTCACATTCGTAGCATCTCGGCATCTTGTAGAACTATTTTCTGCTTTGGCGGTTTGTGGCTCATACAGTGAAGCCAGATGGCATGAGAATGCTACAGACCCGACCATCAATTATTCCAGAGTCATTCAAGCAATTTGTGTTTGATACTTTGAAATCTTCAACATTCGCACGCTGGATGGCTATGGCACAGTCCATAGCATAGGAGGTATCATGTGTGTCACGCCAGGAAGTGTGGTTGACCATGCAAGCCATTGACGCATAAAGAAACAGCCATCAGTTGATAGCATAGCACAGATTGGTAAAGTAGAACTGCAAACATACATCATTCAAAACACAAAAGCGTTGCAAGCCATAACAGTAAAGCACGTTAATGACATGAGAAACCTTAGGTCTACCAAAACAGTATACATTCTTTCTGGAAGTCGTATGGATGTGTGGTACTTGGCAGAAAGTACCGACAAATTCAAACTGGAGTGGGTATATGGCAATGGTAACCAAGAAGAGTAAAGACTACCAGACGTCCAGGATGATACCTTTACCCTTTTGTAAACCTACATCATGCCAGTTTTGATGCTATCTATACAGTTCTGATATTCGCTGCCGATAAGTGTAAGAGACAGCATCAGCAGACATGTGTTGTCACATTCGATCATCCTTTGTATGTCAAGACTGCAGATATGGAGGCCTCTGCTAGCAGTAATCACAAACTGACATCCGTTGTAGCTAGATTAGGTGGTTTTCACCTACTCATGTCATTTATGGGCACTGTTGGATACATAATGGGTGGCAGTGGACTTAAAGAGCTATGGTCTCTTATTTATGCCACTGATTCCATGAACAAGCTGTTACCAGGCCATGCATTTACTCATGGGTTTCCTGACTCAATTAGCTGTAGCACTCATTATCTTAAGGAAGTTGAAATCGATGAAGCTGCAAATGAACAACTTGCTTCTTTGCATGAAACTCATGATAAGCTAACAGAATGGCTCGTAATCCATCCTTGATTACTGCAAAGCCACCAACTTATCTCCATAGGTACTGGTATTGTAGGCAATGAATCCATTAATTGTGATACAGCAGTAGAGATTTGAACAGGGGATTGATGAAAACAGTAGGCAAGACGTTTAGAGATATTCAGTTACATCGTAAAGATAGAGTTCTTCCTCTGTCTGAACAAATATGAAGAATTTGTATTTATAATGTCGTGCAATAATGGCGACACTGAGGTATGCAAACCTGTTCTGAAATTTGTCACCGATTGTGTAATTAAAAGAGAATCCAAAAGGTAAAAATTAAGTGGAAGTATTGTAGGTGAATGTTCACACCAGCATGCTTGAGGAGGAAATTATTGGTGGTTGTGCTCTTTGGAGCCTTAGGTTTTGTGCCTTGATGTGGTGGGATGGGACGGGTGTTGGCATGTGCTGATTTCATTCTATATAGATTAGTGTTGTTCTTCTCGGTTGTGGAGTGTATTGAGGACCTGTTGCTCTAATTCGAATTCTCAGACTTGAGGAATCATATTGATCTGTGATGGAGTCAGCATATGTTGGGATTTGTTTTCGTTAAAAACGGCTAAGTCCATTAAAACGTGTGTTGCTCATGCGCGCGCATCAGAGCTTCCCTGACAACACGTCTCGGAATTGGAAGCGATTGCATGCTTATAGTGTACCGAGTCGGTACATGTAAATGACTTAAACTATATTGTCCTCGTTATTCTTGGTACTATTCTTGGTACTATTTTAAAATCGGCGTAGAAATGGCTGAGTTATCGTCGAAAATCCCGTTAAATTATTTGTAAAATATTTCTCTTGACGTTGTAATCGAGTGTGTGCATAAATAGATAAAGAATGTGCTGTGCACGTGATAGTCACGTCACCACTTCTAGCTGCATGCTAATTAGCTACTGCTCGGCCGCTGATTGGCTGAGGCGCCTGGCTCTGACGTCATCAGTGGTATAAAAGGGGTGAAAAATCGAGGATCAGGAACATCACCGGCGTGGAAGCCAGCCCACACAGAATGACTGGACCATCGGGATTGACGTGTGCAACTGCTAACCTACGGTGATTCCCACATCATCCGGTGCCATTCGGATTTCAGTTCATTCGTGGTGGTCCACAGTTTTTTTAGACCCCCGGACGGCCATCCAGGAGTAATAAACTAACTTAAAGTAAATAACTCCTGCATCCAGACCGTCTAGGGGAGTCTTTCCGTCGGAGGGCCGTGCGGGGCTCAGATGTAATTCTACGGAATGTAGAGCTGATGGTGATTTTTGGTGGATGACTCGTCGGATCTGCCAACCACGCTGGAAAGTGGACTTCAACTTCCGCACTACATGTCCTGTGTGATTAATTAACTTTTTGACCAGTCTGGGTGAACTTTTCCCAGTGCGCCGCAAGAGCTATGCGATGTACCCCGCACCATATGCCAGTTATTGTACATGCATTATTATCCTATAAGTGACCCTCACTGTGAACAGGCTACTTTTAACGTTTTCATACTTCCGTTGCTGGATGGAAATATCTAGTGGGCATTCCTGAAATGTTCCGTTACCTGTCCTGAGAGTGTACCATATCCGTCCTGTCTGGAGAAGCCAGCCGGCCTTGAGAACATGTCATCTCGCGTTATATGTATGTATGTTAGCGCCTCAATTTCAGTAACTTGTGAACTTGTTCCGTACCGATGACCAATAGGTACTCAAGTAGCTATACTATTGAACATTTAATAGTTATTTCCATATAATGGTACTGATGACTAATAGGTACCTTACCGGTCTTATGATTGCATCCTTATAATTTCTGTTTTACTGTGAATATTATCCTTGTTTACTGTGGGTGCTTTCACCTAGCTGCACTGTAAGGTCTAGTGACCTGTGATACTTCATAATTACCAAATTCATTAACATCGTATCCGTTAGAATGTGTATTGGTTAGTTGTGTACATGGCAGATAGCCATCTAGTTAATATGTTTTGTTTATTTATAAAAACTCTAGACCGCAGTACGCTAGGAAATACTATACAGAAACATATATATCTGCATCACGATTCCCGCCAGCATCAATTTTACACTGAGGTCACCGACCATGCTCTAAATGTTTGAGCCTGACATGTTACCGACTAAACCTGGCTATTTAGCTCGATAGGATATGTTCAAAGTGGTTAGGGACAATATCTCCATTAGATACGCATAGTGCACACCTCTTTTCCGGTTGTTGTGGTAATGTAGCCCCACGCACTGGCTAGGGTGTGTAAACTTGGCCAGTTACCTATAGGGCCTCATATATATATATATATATATATATATATATATATATATATATATATATATATATATATATATATATATATATATATATATATATATATATAGTTATTGTCTCTTTCCACGATCCACCAGCCGTATGGCGCTTTAATTGTTTGGATTCCCAATTGACACTTTGACAGGTTCCGACCATGGGAAACTATTGGAGGTTTCCGAGCGGTGATAGTTAAAGTGCCGATTTACATACACGCCAACCCCCCCCCCTCCCGTATCTTCGAATACTTATTAGGTAGACCGGCCCCACCCCCACCCCACCCCCCACCCCCACCCCACCCCTGCCAAAGTAGGAAGCACTGAAAAATAATAATAATATTAATCGATATGTTGTAACACCGACTTGCAGTGCATCTCTGGGCATCATGGAAAATAAGCCTAACGACAGGTCAATTGTTAGCTCCATAGCATGCAGTTGTGTACATGGCAGATAGCCATCTAGTTAAAATGTTTTGTTTATTTATAAAAACTCTAGATCGTAGTACGCTAGGAAATACTATACAGA
The DNA here is from genome assembly GCA_034401795.1 of Chaetoderma sp. LZ-2023a. NCBI lineage: Eukaryota > Metazoa > Mollusca > Caudofoveata > Chaetodermatida > Chaetodermatidae > Chaetoderma > Chaetoderma sp. LZ-2023a. The sequence continues at coordinate 72,262,870 of CM067371.1, read as the reverse complement.
AACATAAGTATCTGCATCACGATTCCCGCCAGCATCAATTTTACACTGAGGTCACCGACCATGCTCTAAATGTTTGAGCCTGACATGTTACCGACTAAACCTGGTTATTTAGCTCGATAGGATATGTTCAAAGTGGTTAGGGACAATATCTCCATTAGAGACGCATAGTGCACACCTCTTTTCCGGTTGTTGTGGTAATGTAGCCCCACGCACCGTCTAGGTTGTGTAAACTTGGCCAGTTACCTATAGGGCCTCATATATATATAGAGTTATTGTCTCTTTCCACGATCCACCAGCCGTATGGCGTTTTAATTGTTTGGATTCCCAATTATGTGAACTGTGAAACTTGTCTGTTGATGTTTTATGTGGTTGCGGGGCCGGGTAACCGGATCGTTATTTGATTCGGGAGCTTTGTTCCAAAACATGTACGCACGCTATCCTTTAGAGGTAGATGGTATGCCGGGTGACTTACGGGAAGTCGAGCATCTGCGCCTGATGGATAAACGTATCTAAAGTTATGTAGTAAGCCTTGCCACTTGCAGCCAAAGCTTGTTCTCGTTACTAACAACCAATTGGTAGGTTAGGATGTAGCAGAAGGCCCTCCTAAATAAAGCAGCAACCTGCAATTCCGTAACTTTGGAACTACATAAGACGGTGACCTGGGAATTCTTCGGAAATCGTTCGTCCCGTCTTCACGTAAACCAGTGTGCATCATATTAATTATGGCTCACTAGGATTTTCAGCACTTAGCATTTTCTGTTGAGCAAAAGAGTGGCCCTTATTGCCAGCTCTTTTCCTTCACTTCGGCGTTGAAGGCATTTTCCTGTGACCGAGGCCCGCATGAGACACTTACCTCTCGCAACGACAATATTTTCTTTGTGTGTGTCTGTTAGGGGTATACTAGTTTATATTAAACTATCTAGTGACTTCGTTGCGGAGCTCTCTTGCGGGGATACCTCTGCGGATTCAAGGTACCGCCGGCGAAACCATGTGGAAAGAACACCAGATGGCTCTATGTTGTGTATCATTGTGCTCATTTACTGTCAAACGAGTGAAATTGTTTGTATAGTGCTTACTAAATTTATAACTGTTTAATTAACACCTTATCCATTGCTCTAAATTAGAATGGACAGACATACCGGTGACACAAATAGTTGGGATGACACCGTGTGGTTTAATCTCGGCGGTAATGGTCGCACGGCCCCACTGGAACATCAGTGTTCCACCGACTCTAGAGGCCGGTCTTTGTACCTTCTGGAGAGACGTGATCCGCAACCCAGAGATCCGCAGCTAACCAGCACTCCTGCACATCGTGCACTTGCGGTGCGATGGAACGGAATGTCATGGCAGACCAGCGCATACCCCCGCGAGCTACACAAACAACAGTCTTCATATGTTTAAACCTGGTCCTGGTAAATATGCTGACAAAGTGTCTGATATCAATGGTATTCAGCTCAGTTTACAGGACTTCTGTAGCAATTTGTTCTTCCTGCATATCATGACAGGGTGTTGACACCACCTCTGCCCTATATCAGCAAGGTAAGACGAAACCTTCCAACCTACTAATGAAACTTCTAGAACTACAGAAATGTGTAGACGTGTTTAATCGTTCATCATCCTCAGAGGTCTCAGTCAGACTAATTTAGGAACTGACAAAACACATGGAACAGACTGGGATAACTGTGAAACAAGCAGGTGGAGAATTGACATATAATAATTCCGCTAATAATAATTCCTGGCGAGGAATTCCTAGTGGCTCCAAAAACCACATTGACTCTAAACCAACATAGACATCATTGCTTCATGAAAGCAGTAGCAAAATGCCCAATTCACAGTAAAATCCGACTTCCACGGTCATCTGCAACAGCGAGGGAGCATTCACTGTTTGCTTCCTATCAAGTGCAACACTGTTTATGGTTTGGATTACCATCAACCGACTGGGGTTGAGAATTAGTCAGTGGACGGCAGGATGCCTGTTCTTATTCGCCAGGCTCCTGCTCCTGATGAAATTTTGAATTTAATTTCATGCAGCTACAAGTATGGTTGTGAGCGAGGATGTAAGTGTAGAAAAGCTGGTATTCTGTATTCACGCGTGTGTGGTCAGTGTCACGGTAGCAATTCCACAACGCCAGAGAAATACGAACAAGATATTGACGAGGATGTCCATTCTGATGCTATCCAAGATAAAGGTGATTATGATTTGGAGGATGACAATTCTAATGCTATCCAAGATGAAGATACTTGCGATCCAGTGAGGAAATTGGCATTTAAAATGATACAAAAGAGGAGTATTCTGCCAATTTGGGTTGACATTCAGAAGCAGCAACATCCTCTACCTCCACTAATAAACAGCGCATTGAACAAAGACGGAAGAGGAAACTTAACCCATTGTAACTCTACTAAGACGGAGCATAATATTTTTCTGTGCTTCGAAAGTGATTGATCTTTAATCATGTGTGTGGTGTCCTTGTTGGGCCATACAGTGCCTAAAAACATTTCGGCTGTGATTTCGTTACATTACCTTTGAAACCGTGAATACAAATATCACGTGGCGTCATATATGTTATGACGTCATTGAATGGCATTGAAAAGGCTTTTAAATATAATAAGTCCAAATTTGTATAATGTAGGTATACATAGTCGCACACTAATTTCTGCTATATAGTTTATTTCTAAGTAGAATGCGATATAGTCTATGTTAGGATGGCGTCTTATCGACTATGACGTCATTTCCGGTATAACGGCGAAAGTTCACATGGGACACTTTGGGACTATGTTATTTAGCATGTTCAGGTGAATGTATTCACCAAGTTTCATCTCTCTTCTGGGGTTTTTCCGATGTTTGACAAAAAATGTCCCAACATTACTGGACTAAATGGTACGAAAGGTTCCACAGACAACCTGGGCAGACAGAAGGTGACGTGAATGGCTTCTGCCGGCAGACTATGCAGGATATGGGATAAAGACTTTTATCACGATCTGGCGAGGCGTCAGTCTTCTGTCAAGTCGTTTGATAAACTATCAAGTTTCAAAGACAAAGAATGGAATTGGCTTGTTAGTTATAGGGCCTATAATATGTACCGGTATCACCTTACATTTGAATTGTGTGCTTACTTCTGCCAAAAACGTATCCACATTTGCTAAATGCACGACGTTGACATATGGTACCACATTTTGACAACCCCATTATGCAAAAATAAAGCTATCTAAAATATCTTTCCGGGTAATGCTTACCTCAATCTCAGTCTGGTCGATGTGGCAATCAAAATAGTACCTGAAATATAATCAGTACAAATACACATATTGATGCAGGGCATCAATGGCAAATAGCATGGCCGGAGATTATTATAATTCAAGTTGAGCTTCAAATTCATTTTTATATATAATATACAAATTGCAGTAGTACAACAGGTTGCCCACCAAAGACAGTGACTCTATCTAGACATTGGACCCCTACATAGAACACAAAATAAATTATACATGTAGAACTGGCACAGGCACTATATAATGTAGGAAGACATGGGCTTCAAGTTAGAGTCAATGTACTATAAAGATATAGCCATTAGACATGTGATGCATTGACAACATATTTGCAGGACAGAGAGAAATGTGTTTATCTTGTTATCTTGACATTAAATATTACATAGGTTCTTACTATCATTTACAGTTTCTTACCTGTACCATGTAGTGTCGATGGTGGTTGCGATTGTAATAATGATAGTTTCTTGGTAGCGTCATAACTTTAAGATGGTTGTAATGCCATCGGCCTTGGATAGGATTAGCTATGTGCTACAGGAAGAAGTAGATTATATTTTGGGCAGTCCGTCCATCTTTCCATCACCTTGTTGAACATATGTGTAAATTCTGGGGATTTTGTTTGATAATTCAGATTCTATCTGGAGCTAAATTATAGGATATATAGAAACACTCACATTATTGAAAGAAATATTTGCGGATAGACTCGTGCAATATCTAGTGAGTTCTAGATGGTATTCTGTTCGAAAGCCTGGTTACAAACCGAGTACAGAGATTCTGATACTGAATATATAGTAAATTATTAGCATTTGAAAACTGTAAGTTGCGACTAAATTGCGTATTTCAAACTTACTCCATAGTAGAATTTTTTAAACTCTATACTTTATTAGTGCATTCATATATATCTATGTAAACATATGGGTGAAATTGTGGAGCCGAAACTATTACAAGCCATATGCCAGGACATATTGACATCTGTCCGATTGTGGCTAATGTGAACCAACTATCTTTCAATGGGGACATATTGCGATTAAGTAACTACATGGACATACTTGGTAATTATGATATTATTTGATGGTGGAATTGTCATATTTCGTACAGCACTAGTACATAGTAATACATATTGAGTTCTGCATGGCTAGATGTTCGAAAACTGGTTACAGAGTACATAGATATCAGTATGTAAATTATGGGCATCTGACAACTTTTGGACACTACTAAGTTGCGTATTATAAAATTACTTTACGGTCGGTCGAATTCTTTTAATCGATATTTTATTAGCGTATTTATATATCTATCTGACATTTTGGGGCCAAACTTATTACAGACAGTAGGCTACAGAAAACCATGGAGTTGCCAAAACTTGTGGAATTGTGTACTACGAAATTACTTCATGGTAGACATTTTTAAGCTTGATACTTCATTAGCGTATTCATATACCGATCTGACCATATGTATGAATTTCGAACCGAATATGGGTCGAACTTATTGCAGACAGTATGGTACTGAAAATCACTGATCTGCCAAAACTTAAGCCAATTTTTGGTATGGCATTGCGGACTAAGGAATTATTTCATTGTAGAATTTGTTTTAATTATGAATATAGCTATCAGTGATATGATATCATATTGTTTACAGCTGAAAGTAATTTAGGCTAAATTATACTTTTTAAACTCAAGTTTATGTGGGTGAAAATCTGGGGCCGAGCATAACCTACAGACAATAGGGCAGTGAAGACTGTAAATTGGGTAAAATTCCAGCCAATCTTTGGTATGAAATCGTGTACAACGAATTAAATTACTTCATGGTAAACATTTTTAACTCAATGCTTCATTAGCATATTCAGATACCTATCTAACCATAAGGATCGAAGTCTTGGGTAGATCACATTGCAGGCATTACTAACATGCCACATACATACCCTTTCTGTTGATCTATGTATCTAACCACCCGCTACAATGTTATTGACAGCCATTTTGACTGGAATTTCGGAACATTAGTTGGCTATACATAGCGCTAAATAATTGCATGCTTTTCCCAGTGACGTATTAAGGACAATAAATTACTAATGAAATTCACACATACATTATCTTTAGCGAATTTTGTCTAATTTTTCATGCTTTACAATATTGTTATACATGTTTTACTGTTAAAATTTACCACACATATAGTGACTAGTAACTGCGTCCACGATATTAAAATCTTTGCCCTGATGCCCTACGAGACATAACAACGGAAATTTATACATTATCTCGAATGTTTAGCCTAGTGTTTTATGCTATAATACATAAGGGGAAAATGAAACAGACACAGCACCTGGTATTGTCGTCATAATATATTAAACATTTACTGTCTAAATTTGGTAAAGAATGTTAAAATATTTAGATATTGTATGTCCATTTGCAGCCCAAAAGTAGACGTTTTTCGCAGATTTGCCACTGGAATCTGGAATGACTGTCTCGGGAGTTATTCTAGTGGTAAATTTCCAAAAACTGTCCCGTCATGGCATGTAATTTGGAATTGCTCTAGGTCACTGTATGGGCCGGTTTGACCAGTTATGCCACGAGGCAGTTAAAATACAATAAGAGATGATGCTAGGCCTATATTCATAGCCGTCGTCATTGCGATTTATATACTTTCAACCGTGACTTCGCAGAATCCCATTCCCAAGGTGAGTTGTTGAATATTTTAAAACTAATTTGATTAAATGCTGTTGGTGCAGCACAGTTAAATTCGTTTCAAAATATTCAACAGAATGTGTATTAAATTGTAAAGACATACAATTCGCATAGCTTGTGGTCTTTTCAACTTTCCCGATAGCCATAGCTACGTCATTCATTACGTATTTTGACTGTGACGTCAGCTTACATGTGACATAATTGATTATGATGTCAATACTTGAATGGTAGGTTGGAAAACTTATACCCTCTTTCTATAAGAGAATCGGTGCATTGCGATTGGGTCTACATGCGTCCAGCAGGGCAAAGATAACTATCTGAATGCTCTTGCTAAAATATGTGGTCACTTATTACAAGTGGTCCATGTTGGGAGGATAACACATTACTAAGTGGTATTGGCCGTTTAATGACCAAATTTGTTCATGACAATTTCAAAGGTGGAATCCATGTCTAGCTAAGCTCTGTCCGTTCTTTTGGCGTGTTGGAATCAATTTATATACTTTGATTCACGACTTCCCAGAATCCCAATTTCAAGGTAACTATACAGGTAAGGTTTTGAATATCCTGAAACTAATTTGATTGAGTGCTTTTGCTGCCTATGGCCGTAACAGTGCCCGGTCAAATTAATTTCAAAATATTCAACAGAATGTCGATTAAAAAGTAAAAACCAGGGTTGTTTTGATTTAATCAAATCGATTAAATCATAATTAAATCAACGATTAAATCAAGTTGGAAAAAAATCAACTTTTTTATTTGTTTTTTATCTTTTCAATTTTTTCGTCCTGAACTCCACTCATTTGCATTATAAAATTTATAAAGATTTTTTTTGTTTGTTAAAAGTTATTGTAGCTATTGTTTCAGATAGTTAATAGGCATGGTTATACAACATTCCGTAGTTGTTATTTGACATGTAAACAGCACAGATCAGTAATATTTATAAGTTCTGTGGACATTATTTCTAACTGACCTGCCTTTGTCTGCTGCCAGCCACTAGACAATAATTTCAATAGACAATAATAACTCTAGACCAGCTTAATATTTTGAAACTAATTTGACTGACAGTAACTGCTGACTAAATTCAGTTAAATTGTTTTCAAGATATTTTATACCATGTCCAGAGTTATACAGCCTGGAAAATTGTATCCACAAAATATTAAGATAGTTAAAATGTATCCCATCAAGTGTAGACAAACCATGGTTACGGTAGTGTGGGCGTGCTTATTTGATGTTTGGTCATGACCCGTCCAGTCGAACAGCAGTTATTTCAAAATGTGATAACAAATTCAAAAATGTCTTTAAGAACAACAAGAACAATTCTGCGATGTTTATTGTCATAATGCATTTTAATAGAATAATGGTATAAATAAGGTCAACATTGTTTATAGCTCCTAGAGATTAGATTCTATTGAGTTCAGAACATGAGTACATGTAAAGAATCAATGATTTTGTTATAAAAGTCAAAAAATTATAAAAATCATAAAAATCGGAAAAATCTGATTGAATCGAAATGAAAAAAATCAGATTTTTTCGAAAATATCTTGATTATTTTCCAACCCTGGTAAAAACATAAAATTTGTACACTTGGCGGACTATTCAATGTTCACGATGGAGCGAGAGACGTCATTCACTAAGCATGTTGACTATGACGCCTGCGAACCTTTTATAAACGCAATTGATAATGGTAAAGACATACAAAGGCCAGGAAAATTAGTTTCAAATTTTCAACAGAATGTTGATTAAATAGTAAGGTCATACAATTCGTACAATGCCCAGTCAAATTAGTATCAAAATATTCAACAGAATGTTGAATATTGTCTGTATGTCCACATGTTGGATTTGTCAATAAAGACTGATTGCTTGCTTGCTTGGTTGGTGGGTAGGTAGGTATAGGTAGGTAGGTATGCTTAGATTTTTAACGCACTGGCAACAGGATGACTTCAATTTCTGTGCTAAACCCGCCTACGGAGTGCACCCGTTAGTTTACTTTGCTGAACATCATTTCCCTGGTCGGGGATCGAACCATCATCCTGCAATTCCGCATAGCATCAGCAACCCAAACATCTTTCCGCTGGACCACTGCATCAAGACAAGATTCTTGGTTTAGTGAACCAGCTTTCAGATGTCGGATATACTGATACACTGGCGAATTCATATGATACTATCTTTTGGATGCACACCATATGTTGTATGCTATGCCCTTACCCGGACTCCATCGAGACACTGGCAGTAGTTGATTGATTGGTTGATTGGTTTATTGATTGATTGATTGATTAAATCGTAAAGACAAAATTCGTACACTTTGTGGACTATTCAATGTTCCTGATGAAGCTATTTACATCATTCATCACGTATTTTGATTGTGACATCATCCTACATATGACATAAATAATTATGACGTCATATGCTTGGTTGACAGATCAGATCCATCCATTTATCATAGCGATATCCTATGCCGATTTGCAGACCAAGAGACCGTTGTGTTTGGCACATTACCATCGGAATTAAAGGCTCAGTTATCGAGCCAGTCATTCCAGTTGTAAATTTTCAAAAATACCTACCTGTTAGATGTAAATGGTAGTTTCTCAAGATTACTACAGAAGCCACTTTGGCCAGTTTGATCGGGACAAGTGTTGAAGTGGAGATTAAGAGATGTACGTGGGTACAGTGGGTCATATCACAATACTATTTTATTTCTGATGCAAATGTACAGTAAGCAATTAGCCCAGGCCACCGGCGGTAGGTACAACTAGCCCCAATAGTGAGGGTATGCGTTTAATGCACAGGAGATCTAGACGATATATCCTAAATCTACGATTCCAATCTAAATAGAAGCGAGCTACCTCGCTCTCGTTAAAACATATTTTGCCCTCGGTAGGAGATCTGGCGAGAACGTGAATGACTACAATCCCTTGCGCAAAATGGCAGTGCCTATAGGCAATGGACCTTTCCACTTTTAGCTATGCCCCGCTCACCTCTAGCTAAGCTCCACCCACACGCAGTGTTGGGATTGATCGATCCGCGCGAATGCCCTGACTATCAATTTCCTGAAATCTATACAGGTAAGCCGTTGAATATTTTGTAACTAATTTGACTGGTGCCGTTGCTGCCTATGCAGCAACAGCGCCCAGTCAAATTAGTTTCAAAATATTAAACAGAATATGTATTAAATAGTAGACATACAGTTCTTACAGCCACTCATAGTCCGTTTTCAATGGACCGTTCCAATTTTATCCTTCGATTACATGACATCATATGACGTCATAGTCAACTAAGTGACGTGCATGCTGACATCATAATCATTACGTCATAAATGATTTTATTTGGCCCGTCTTTAACTCTTACTGGTCCAACACGTTGTAAGAATTGTATGTCTGCTATTTAATAAACAGGCGCTTTAGTATTTTGAAACTAATTTGACTATGGGGGGGGGGGGGTAGAAAAGTGATTATAACGGCAAGGCTCTACAATATCTGACCGCTCTTGCTAAAATATGTGCTCACTTTTTACAACAGATTCGACTACTTAGGTACAGCTGATACATGTAAATAAGTCACTATATTTACAAAGAAAAACAGAAATTCTACCTTGTTTGGAAAACGTGTTAATTTATTTTTGAGGTCTTCTATGCCAAACGGTGTCAGATTTCGCAGAAACTGTGAGATAAAAAAACAGCTCGCGTTAACCATTATCTTGCTGACTTCAAAGGCTAGGTCTTTGTTGTTTCGCGGTCAGTACAAGAAAGATTTGTGTAGATTATGTAAACAATAATGCTGAAAGTTGTCTACATGTGAACGGCAACGGTTTACGGCAGCATTTTCTAAAATGAATAGAAGTTATCATATAGTTATCATAGGTACATAAATGTTTGGAAATTAAGCGATGTATGCGTTAGGTTTTAACGCATTTCTGAAATTCTTAACACCTCGCCGTATTACCTTATTTTACCTATTTATTTTTACTGTGGTTTTGTAGTTCCGTATTTTGCATGCTATTTAAGCAGAATTTCTATTCCAATTAACGAAACAAGAATTTACTGACTTTTGGAGGCTATATACATAGCTGATCGTCTTTGTCAGATGTCAATCAGTCAGTGAAGATCCAGCCGTCGAGACATCTATCCCATTCCCCCATAGTGAGCGTACGCGTATGAGCAATCTACCCTATATATATATATACATTGGAACATATTCACATCAATATATATATGGTTCCAAATCAAGTTAGTTACAAAATATTCAACAGCTTACCTGTATAGTTTTCAGGGAATTGATAGTTGCGGCATTCAGGAATCGATCAATCCCAACACCGCGAAGACGAAGTGTGGGTGGGTGGGGCTTAGCTAGTGATGGGCGGGACATAGCAAAAACTGGAAAGGTCCATCATCTACCGGATCCAGTAGATCCATGGAAATCTTGATTTTCCCCTCCAGGCTCTTCATAAGAATCTCTCTCATCATTCTGTCTCTGGAAACACGTCTCCCAGGTCGTGACCATTGATGTTAGGCATTAGCCATTGCATATGGAGTCACAGCCATCACATTCGCAGGGTCTGTTGAATGTCAGTCTACAGCACCACCTGCTCTACCCAGCTGATTACGGCGAAACACTGATGTCATTGATACTGCTTTAAAGCCATGCAAACCAATTTATCCAGATTTACTTATCGAATGAATTCTAATAGCCGTGGAATTGAGCGAACGTCGAAGCCAGTGCAATCTGACAATTCTAGCTAGCGCCCATATACCTATGCTATTGTCACGATCTCAACTACAAATCTATTTACAGTTACATGTGTGCGTGAGTGCGTGCGTGCGTGCGTGCGTGTGGGTGGGTGTTTTTATTTTACGGCGGCGCGAGATACACTAACCTGATGGATCATACCTTAATGCAGACCCGTGTGCGGCTTTTGCTTCAAATAGGTATACAATGCCACTTTGTAAGTTTGGGCTTGGCCTGCCCAGATTAGCATACCATTTTCGGTTTTAAGGAAGATTGATTGATGATGAAATTTGAACTCTCTTTATCATCTTGTCTTTTCATCAAGTTATGTTTTCCACCCACACCTCGCCCCCACCCCTTGCCAAGAGGTGGTTAAATTAATTTTATGGAAAGTTGTATATAGGTATATGATGTGAATTATAACTGAATAAGGAGTCACTGAATTCATACGTATTATTCATATTATCCATTGACATGTTTGTACGTGGAAGAGATACAGGTTCTCACCAACAATCAAAGAAACAATCGTGAGCACGCAATGATAGATTACCTGAGAACGGGTTAAGAAGTACGACAAACCGAGGTAGCAAGGTGACCTTCTGACCAGATATTATGCGCTGTCATGTACTGTAAACATCTTATATGAATCATAACATTGTCCATGAATGACTAGCGTGGAGATGCATGGTCTTCAATTAAGATGTGGCCATAAAGCGCAGGTGGAGGTTCACGCATTGACCTAATTTGTCATCTTTATGTGGAATATATTAAGGTACCTTGAGTTAGTCATGCCGATTTACTTATGCAGAGGCATGAGACATCATAGATTGGATGATCAACTGGCATGTTAACCCACGTATTCATTACAGGAGTAATCTGAAGAACATGATTAAACAAAAAGGAAAACTGTTGGCTATGTACTTCGACGATTTCAATTGAAGCGTTAACCACCCAACGTCCTTGTATATTCACATTATATTCTGGAATCAGCATACAATTTACATAATAGGAATGTAGAAGTGGCAAATGTCACGACGGAAAGCTGATGAAATATTGTGAAAGCTGTGTTCGGGATGGGTTCTTTCTAGAAGACTACTTGTCTTGGATAGGAGGGCAGGGGGGTAAATATAGAATATGACTGAATGCCCATCCAATCTGCGACAATGTGAAGATATTAGAAGAGTATTAGAAAAGGCACCTTAAGGAGATAAAAGGAAGAGTTGACAGGAAACGTGAGCTCTTTCTAACATTTGGGCTTCAGTCAAAATTCTAAGTCTCATGGCTCACAGATATCTTGTAGAGTAGAACTTTTCAATAGGTGAAATTTAGATAATTAGTAGATGAACGAAATTGTACAGTTAAAGTTATTGGCTTAATCTTAGCCTGGAAATTATTGATATTCAATATTATTAAAACGTATCATATAGTAAACGGTGTTGGTGTTGACATCAAGAGGAAGAAGAAACATCTTCCAGAATCTTAGATCTTCTGACCACATATCAGGCCCAGTGATTCACACACATAGCTGACTTAGACCACTTTGTACAGCCAGCGGCGAGCGAATCAAAAATTGCAACTTGACCCTTAACCTTTAGGGTCACGAAAGTTACAACTTGTACCATTCACCAATAAACCGGTTGTGATAAGATTGGTTATGTAAGGGGATTTACAAAAGGTGAATGCCTAGGCCCTAGCAGTCGTGTGATAAAATGGACTGGTGAATGCAAGTGTAGGAAGCATGCGGCTAGGGAAGACGATAATGGAAGATGATCCGTCCATGATATACGCATTGCCGATAAGCTGTCTTATCGTCCTTGACATCCTTTATGCATAGACGCCATTTAAAGTGGGCCTGGCTTACTTAAAGAAAAACTATCCTCAATCTCATATTAGTTATTAATGTGATAAAAGCACCCTCCTAAGCTATGTATGGCATGCTGAGGAGTTGTATGATGCCGATGAAGAAACATATATGCAAGCTTTCATAGCTAAACGTTTAACAATTTCTCCAGTCCATAAAGGCTGCTATGATTGCTCACAGGTTTGTGGCTTTCAGCTATTCTGCTGTTATTGAAAGCGCCTCATCGATGGGACAATTTTCTTCATCGATGAAATCAGCATCACTCAATCTCTAGTAGAAGTTCTATATTTGCGATTGGAGGTCCCGGTCTTGTTGGATGTTCACAAATGATGCTGATCGCGCTGCAGCACGGTAACAGGTTAAGAATACTGGTGCGTCATCGTCACACTCTGTTTAATTGAACTAGGTATCGAGTTTTAGCTATAGCAGGCTCGTATCTAGCTAGGTCCACCCACACGTGGCCCGTGTTGGGATCGATCGTTGCCTGAACTCCCTGACTATCGATTTCCAGAAAGCTATACAGGTAAGCTGTTGAATAGTTTGAAACCAATTTGACTGTGTTGTTGCTGTCAAATTAGTTTCTAAATATTCAACAGCATGTTTATTAAATAGTAAAGACGTACAATTCGTACAACACCGCTTAGTAAGTCAGAAATTAAGTGTTCGTTGCGAACTTAGCTATGTCATTCATGATGTAATTGATCATGGCATCATCATATACGTCACGTAGTTGAGTATGAAGTCATATGATTGATGGATAAATTCGAATCATCCATTGAATAAACTGTGATCTTAGATGCAGAAGACATGTTGTGGGAATGCCAATGCGTTTGATAGAATCACCGATGTTATCAAAGGCATGGTTGATCATTTGTGCGATGGGTGTTAAAATGCTACCAGCTGCATGCTAAGGAAGTTCGTTGTTGATTCTATCTGACCAACAGGTACGACCATTCTGTAGGGACGCCATTGGTTATCTAGCTTCTGCTTATGTTATTGTGTTTCCATGAGACTTGACTGGTCATCAAACAGTGATAGGGACTCATCCTCAGTATGCAACATCATACGATTAGAGTGTAGGCCTTAGTGAAGTTTTTAACTCTGCCCTTGACTTAAGTGGCTTGGGAGGAGGCGACTCAGTATTCCGACAGCCCAATAGTCCGACAAGCCAATAGTCCGACACTACCATGTTGTATGGGTTAGTAGCTAATTAACACATATTCAAGGAGTGCTGTTTTATTCAAGCGCCTTGCGAGTTTTCGGACTACATAAAGGCTGGCCTTATTAACAATAAAAAAAACAATGGACGCCAGCTATAAAGAAATGGTTGTAAGACTCCTTAGCAACATGCCCGGTATTATCAAAGATAACTTCTGACCTGGTTAACATATTGACTACATTTATGAACCCACTCTTGTCCTTGATGCGAACACGCCATGTGCTAGCATGAAGACACGGGTGGGTTAACAAATGACGGTAATTTGTGTGCCAGGTCCGATTAGATGTTTGCACGATAGAGCCACCAACACTCACCCCACCGCACCACCCACCCAACCCTACCCCACCCTCTTACTCAAGTAAATTAATATAATAATGTATCAATTGAGTATGTGCTCTGAATCTGCGGCCATAGCTAGTCATCAATATGGTAACTGTTTAATGTAGCGTATATATGTAGTCATGATTTCTATTTGAGCCACCACTGTTTGACATCCCTGGACTGTTTCCACGTGTTTGAAGCAATTTGTAGACTATGCGTTGAATCCGAAATTCCAGGAATCCCAATTTCAAGGTGACTTTACAGGTAAGCTGTTAAATAGTTTGAAACTAATTTGACTGGGGGATGTTGCTGCTTATGGCAGCAACACAGCCCTGTCAACTTAGTGTCTAAATATTGAACAGACTGTTTATTAAATAGTAAAGCCATACAATTCATACTTGACAAACCTTTCAACGTTCATGATAGAGCTAGACACGTCACTATATATTGTGACGTGAGTGTACGTAATTGAGTATGTCATCAGTGGTTCCAGCGATAACATCATTTTCATGATATCCGCAAATTCGTGTTCGCTTTTAAAAAATGTTCGGGGTGGGGGGGGGGGAAGTAGTTCCGTTGCTGTGATTACGTATACAAGATGGCTGACCACTACATTCGAGACGTATTCTCGCCACGAAGCCACGCGTCTCTTTCTACATTTAGGACTGGTATATTACATAGCTAATGGACCTTTCCAAGTTATCCCTCCATCATATGACGTCATAATCAACTACCCTACATGCAGGATGCCGTCATAATCGATGCCGTCTTGAATGGCATAGATAAGTTCGTCACGAACGCATAATTGGCATTAATTTTGACGGACTAAGCGTTGTTGTACGGATCGTATGGCTTTACCATTTAATAAACACGTTGTTGAATATTTTGAAACTAATTTGACCGGGCGCAGCAACACCCAGTCAAATTAGTTTCAAAATATTCAACAGCTTACATGTCCATATAGCTTTCTGGAAATTGATAGTCGCGGAGTTCAGGGATCGATCAATCCCAACACGGGAACGGCGTGGGTGAAGCTTTCTTAGAGATGGGCTCTAGAGATAGCTAAAACTGGATTCCTCCATTGTAAGTGACGCTGTTACGTCATTGCTAAGCCATGTTTCCGGAGTTATACCTTTTTCACTAACATGTGTTCCCTGATAACGCATGCTAAAGGGCAGATAATGGGCCAATACCGGGCCAATATACTGCCTGAGATTGGTTCAGTACAGGCCCGGTAACCCGTCTTATCAGTCAGTTGGTTATGAATGCGTGACCGTTCACGGCTACGCTTATATTCGGATTGCGTCTAGAATTGCGTATAGGCGCGGCCATTTTGCGCAAGGGATTGTGGTCTCCAACAGCTCTATGTTTACATTGGAACCATATATATTTCAAAATATTCAACAGACGATTTATTAAATAGTAAAGACATACAATTAGTTCACAACTCATAGTCCATCTTCAAATATGCGTTCCTGACGTACTTATCTACGTCATTCATGACGTCATAATGACGCCATTCATTATGATGTCATTCTACACGCCGTGTAGTTGATTATGACGTCGTATGATAGGTGGATACAGTGGAAAGGTCCATTGCAAGGCCAAAAGGAGGGGGAAGTCGCTGGCACCAGCCTTCAGCGTTGTGCCAGTGGAGGCTTGAGAAACAAGTTGTGAGAAAAGAAAAAGGCGAGTATGTCAACTTTTGTGATAAGTAATGGATGAAGGCTGTACAGAAAGACAATATCTATGGAAAGTGTAGAGCCAGTGACAAGTCACGGCTTCATGTGGTGTTATGCCAGGTTTTGGTATCTCCCGTTGTTGTGAGTAAAGCAAAGTAGCTGGAGTCTGCGACCATCCTGGCCCGAGCTTCCATGTCTTCGCCCTCTTCTCCCTGCGAGAGAAGGTCCACGGTGAGTGAGTGGGAAGGATAGTCTCATTGATTACATGGACTAATCTGATGATGAGCAGGTTGATATTTGAGAGTGAGCCTCGGGAAAGGACCATTGTGGGAAAGTTAGCGGAAAGGAAAAAGGATCTAGATCATATGACAAGAGAAAGACTGGTGAAGGGTAATGGATCAATGGTGGAGGAAGCTTCATTATGAACATTGAAAACTCTGTCAAGTTATATATCTTTGATGTAGTTCCATTGAACTTGAAATTCTTGAAATTAACCGTTTCTTGCTGACATTGCTGTGTGTTGGCGCAGGCAGGTGATGGGAAGGTTAGTATGGCAAGTTAGGAACTGAAAGTTACCATTACTGGCTTCATGTAAGGCTATTGGAAACCATGACCCGCGTTGTGTCCCATTGGATAGCGGTCGCTCGGTATGGACAACATTTTGTAGATATCACCATGAATTGCAAAGGTAAAAAGAAACAACATTTTGAACTTGAACCTCAAATGGTAGCATATAAAGCCTTATTGTTTATCTAAAATCCCTACATTTTAACACGGAATCGTGAAGCATTCCTCTCACGTGCCTGTGATAATAGTAAGTGCACAATTTTCATCCTGGATTCCGTGAGGATCGATTACAAGTAAGCAGTAACTAAAGATTGCAAACGTTTCCTCGCGTTTTTGTCAAGACTGTCAAATCGAATTTTCCCGATTTTCCGGAGTTTTCGAATCATGTCCAACGGTGTGGAATTCCAGTGCACGACCATCCCCTTTCTTGTGCTAAATTTGAGTCAAATCCGACAAAACGGTTACAAACTATTCATTGTTTCATAATTTGATCCGATCTTGATCCGGTTCTTTATACGCACGTACATATATATCTAGCAGCGGCCGTTGAGTTTGGATCTAAAAAACCTCAGCTGATATAGAAGTGACGAAGCCCACTTCCAAGTGGGTCCATTCAAAGAGACATGTTACAGGAATGAATTTCAGAAGTGGCCAGTGTTTAAGTGTGGCTGAATTTTCCAAGATATTTCACTGGTAAACTTGGCTTGATATCTAGGTGAAGCTCTGATTTGTTTTGCCTGTTCGTCCTGGTTCAATAACCTGTGAAGGTGGCATTGCTGGTACTTATCTCTTCATGACTTCATAATGGAAGCATAGTCGCATTCGTTTACGGTGGTCTTACAATGGTGGTAAGTTTAGTTCCTGTAGCACATATATGTGTGTCATAGCCCGGTTGTCTGGAGCGATAATCGTTCATGAAACTTTTGTCGCTAATTGCTGGATACGTTCTATGAGGTTGATATCTAGCTTGAGTTGGGTGTCCCACGCAGGTACACCAAATTCCATTATTGTTCGGACTAGGGCAAGATAAGCAGTCCACTTGTATTGCTTTGGGAAGTTTCTACGATTCATGGGCAGCCGGTTCTCTTGCTAGTAGCTGTGATATGTTGTTCCTATTTGAGAACCTGGGAGATAAAAATGTCTATGATTATATATGGATTATTTTCTATATGCTTTAGAAAAGCTTTATTTAGGCTATACATGAAGCAGCGTTTACCGCGCACATCGACGATATAGCATGTGCTCGTGGTAAAGCTCACACCACCCCCACCCACCCCACTTCATTGCCCATGATTCCAAGGCAGAAAGGTAATTTTGTAGGATGGTATGCTCAGCGTGAGTACTAACTACAAGATAGAAGAGGCAATTGTCTGCAAACAGACCTACTTGTGAGCTGGTCGTTTATGTGACATATGGACAACAGTAGGCCTCTAGTGTTCCCAGGACGGTTCCCTGGGAACTTCGGAGTCAGCTGATAGCTCCTTTTATGTTGCACCCCCCCCCAAGGAAAAACAACCACCTTTTACAACTTGGTGAGAAAATGAGATCGGCCCAAGAGAATATGACCGGTGACGCATTATTGTATATGTTTATAAAGCAATTTTCCATTTGGGACCATATTGAACGCATTGTTGAAGTCTAATATGACGATGCTAATTTGTTCGCCTATATCTTAGCTGGATAATTGATCATAAGCTGTTGTTAGGAATTGAGATTCACAAGAATTGACAGCTCTGAAAAAATGATTTAAGCTCATCCCGATATTATAGGCATCGAGGTGTGACCTCGGGTGGCGGCAGATAACGTGTTCCAGCTGCTTGCATGTGACTGAGGATAAGGAGATAGATCGGTAGTTTTCTGTTTGAATGTACATGCTCTTTTCTGAAGACGAAGACAATATTTCATTCCTCCAATTTAAAGGCAGAACTAGTTCTAGCACATCTGGAAGATATTAGACAGCACTGGCAATGGTTTGAGGAGCATATTTGGAATGTTGTCCGGTCCAGACGCCTTGGTAGTTTTTGGTGTTCTTAACTGCTTGGTCACACGTGCTATGATGACTGCAATAGAATCTATCTGTGGATATTTCTTACTCTCCGTGTGAGGCACAGGTGAACAATGATCATCACTGAGCACATACTTAACTTGGTTTATCAAGAACAAAGGAGCGGTTATAAACGACGGTATGGAAACATATGGCTCATATAAAAATTCAGTGATTACTGTAAAGCAAAAGAGAAAGTATGAAATAAGTGTGCAATGTTCCCAAAATGTTCAGTGTTCAATCCAATATATGCAGTGATTATGGGCATTATATGTAGTTATAAAATTATACTAATGCATTGATAGACCATGTGCGATTATTATTATTTCATCGCAATGTTATTTATGGGGCTCTTCTATGTGGAGTTCACAATTAGAATGGCGTAGCGCCGTCATGAAAATTCTACTGAATATTTTTGAAAGCAATTTGACTGGGCACTGCTTCTTCCATAGGCAGCAACAGACAAAAGCTCCCCCCCCCCCCCCCCCGGTCAAATTAGTTTCAAAATATGGAACAACATGTATAGCATGGTAGAAAAATGGTAAAATATAATAGATTCACAACCACCTAATTGTCCACATTTACCTCAATGATATGCAGGAGATGACCTGTAGAGTATCTAGATTTGAAAACCTTCCAGGGCCGGACCCGAACCATACATCCAACCCTACTGACGCAACCACTCCCCCCCCCCCCACCCCCACAACCCTCCCAACCCAAATCCATGTGCAGGGATAATTTATTCTTATTTTGTACCTGAGTGAAAGCTGCGCGTGGCACAGCAACCGATCCCTGTTTGAGTCGTTGATTCTGACCAATAGCATCTTGTTACCCTGAGATCAGACCAGACATCCGCGACAATACCTTGTAATCCAGGAATCCATTTCTAGCTATGCCACGTCTATTTATAGCTAAAGCTCCGCCACTTTGTACGTGTGTTGGTATCAAGTTATTTACTTTGGTGTTTGAACCAAATCTCGAGGTAACTCTACAGGAAAGCTGTTGAATATTCTGCATATGGCAGCAATAGCTTCCAGACAACTTAGTTTCAAAACATTCAACGAAATGTTTATTAAATTGTAAATTCATCAAAGATATACTATTCGGACACTTGCTGGACTTCTTAATGCTCGTGACGGAGCTAGCTATTCCATCAAGATTGTGACCTCGGCTAACTAGAGACGTAATGAATGAATCCAATGTGTCACTCAAGTATATGACATCATAATGAATTACGTCACATGTAGGTTGACGTCACAATCATAATTGACAGAAATACTCCGACAGTTGTACGAGTTGTGTCTTTACTATTTAAGAAACATTTTGTTGGAAATTTTTAAGGCAGCAACGACCCTCAGTCAAATTAGTTTTAACATATTCAACAGATTAGCTGTATACCTGTCATGAATTCTGGGAATTCAGGATTTAAAGTAGGCTGTATAAATCGACCACCAACAAGCGTATGGGCGGAGCTTAGCTAGCTAGGGCGGAGCATAGCAAAAGTGCATTCATCCGTTGACTATGACGTCAGATACTTAAGTCAGAGATCAGATCCGTCCATAGCTTGCGATAACTAGATTATGCATATTCCTCTAAAATGAATTAACAAGCATGTTTTCTCAATATATTCACCCCTTGATAAGCCAGGTGTCAAAGAATCTTCCATTTTTGACACGCACGTGTCACATTCGTGGAACGTTTATGGAACAAATAGTATAAATATCGAGAAATTGTCACGGTCAACATCTAGAATTGCTACGGACATTCGTTTGAATTTTTGGTTTCACGCTTAAGAAATTTCTAAAATGAAAGCATTCCTGATTTTGCTTGTGGGCGTGTCTTTCTTAGGGCTATGCGCCGCTAATTTCGGTGGTAAGTATACCGTTTTGTACAAGTGAATAACGATGAAAATACAAATTCACAAGTTACCGACTTAACTTTCTTGCCAGTCGTAACTAAAAACTTCAACACAAATCAGACGTGGGAGTCAGCAACATTTACCAGAGTACGCCAGAATCGTCCCTACGTATGATTTTAAAACCATCAAGATGATTTTGCACAGCATAGAATTGCAAATTCATCAATACGCAAAATCGTCATGGTTATTTTGGTTTTTGATTGACCAAAATCATCGCGATAATGGATATATCCAATCCGTCAGTCAAAGTATATGAGTATGACGTCATAATCAATTATGGTACATGTAGGCTCACGTAACAATCATAACTGACCGACATACATCTGCACCTGGAATAGCCCGTCAGTTGCACGAAGTGTATGTCTTTACCATTTAATAAGCATTCTGTTTTCTCAAACTAATTTGACTGAGCGCTTTGCTGCCATAGGCTGTATAGTTACCATGAAATTGGGATTCTGGGAATTCAGGATTCAATGTAGCCTATATAAATCGATCCCAACACGTAGAAAGCATAGACGGAGCCTAGCTATAGATGGGCGGGACATAGCTAAAAGTGCATCCATCCATTTACACATTCATTAATTTGGCTGTTGCTAAATTCATCGACGATATACAACTCGTACACTTGTGACGAGCTTTTCCATTCTCATGCCGAGGCTATTCACTATTATGATTGCCACATCAGCTAGCTAATGACGTGATTGATTATGACGTCAGATACTTGACTGACAGATCAGATCCATCTAGTACGTATTGGGGTATCATTTCACTTTCAACCAGCTTCTGAACTAATAACATGTTGTATGTCATTATGTTTTGTGTTCACATTTGTCAGATCTGAGTAGATAAATGGCGCGGCACTTACTTTAAAATATATTGTAACATGGTAAGACCAGAATTAACACGAAAATTAGAATTAATATTTTTACTGTTGAATCGCTACAAAATTATATTCATAGATCGTAGATAGCATCTCGTTGAGTAGCAATAAATGAAAACCTTTAGGTCAGTCAGTCGGTTGGTCGATTAGTCAGTTAAGTCTGGTCGGCGGATTGATGGATGGATGGATGGATGGATGGATGGATGGTCTGCCGGCCGGCTGACCGATCGGACGGACGGACGGATGGATGGGCTGACGGGTGGGCAGGCGGACGGCCAGATAGCAGGACGGACTGACAGACAGATGAACGGACGGACGGGCGAATGGACGGACGGACGCCTTGACAGACGGACGGACGGATAGATGGACGGGTGATATAAATATTTGGACGGATGATATAAAGATATACCTCGGGTAAATTCAGGGCCTATCTTATGATTATCTATGTGAGTCAGGTCACTATTTGTATCTTTGACCTCCAAAGATTGACTAAGCGATATAGCATGCCTTGTAGCGAATCTCAAGGCCGAGTGATATTGGGAAATATGTCCTAATTATTAAAACTTACAAAGTCAATAGAAGAATCGCATGTGCATTTTTTGGAAACAAAGTTGATGAAAGCTGTCGATGACAGAAACATCTAACATTACCATTCATGGTTGTTTCTAAAAGGGAAATCATATGAAGTGGAATGCAAATGCACGAATCTGATATGCTTACAGATCTGACGTCACTTGGTAGCCGATGACAGACTTTATAAACAAAATGACACAGGTCACGAAAACTGCACAACTCGTCACGAAAATGTCTGAATCGTATGTTTCTGATAAAGTCAAAATTCAATAAGTATTCTGTTTAACATTTTGAAAGTAATTTGAGTAGGATCCGTTGCTGTCATAGATAGCAGCCGTCCACACTCAAACTGCTTTCAACTTGTTCAACGGCTTACCTACATAGTCACCTTGAAAATTATGTTCTTGGAATTCAGGTTTCACACTTTCAAACTGATTTCATCACGCGTGGGAAAGTGGGCGAAGACTAGCTATAAATAGGAGGGGCTTAGCTAGAAACGTATCTGTCTATCGATAAGCATGGTCATGAACATACCACCAACTCTACCGATCACGACACTATTCTTTTATAAATAAATAATAAATATCCAAAAGAAAAGCACCAGAGAAGATGTAGAATCTATATGAGTTTAACACTTTATCACTCGAATTTGGCTTGTGCATTGGGCTCGGGAAATGATAATTTGCAGACCAAGGGAAGTCTATTTTAGAAAATTTATCACCTGAATGACTGGCTGGGGGATCGAGCCCGTCATTCTCGTGGTAGATGTTCAAAAATACTATTCTCTTGGTCTGCAAATGGACATTTCTCAAGAACAATGCAGAAGCCGTTTTTGCCAACTTGACTGCTTGAGTGATAAAGTGTTAAGTAAGTTCACTATATCTTGGTTACTAGATTTCCTGAACGAAAAAGATGACGCCACAACAGATGCCATCGAAGTGGGCGAGACCGAAGATCCAGCCATATTAATTCTAGAGCCAGATGAAGTAGATTTCATGAACGAAACAGATGAAGCCACAACAGATGTCGTCGAAGTGGGCGAGACAGAAGATCCAGCCATATTAATTCTACAGCCAGATGAAGTCACAACAGAAGCTATTGATAGCCTACTTATTCAAGAACCGGAGCCTCAAGAGTCTGCTTCAGTTGAGAGCACAGAGGACAGCACAGAGACGGGTAATATAGCCACGCCTGCCTGATAGCCCAACACTTTAATGGATCAATTCGGCTAAGAAAATAAAAAATATTTACTTAATGAATGTCAATTCGCAGGCCGTCAGAAGACTTTAAAAATACCTCTAGAATGACTGCCTCGGTTATCTAGCTAGTCATTCCGGTAGCAACGGCTGCTGCTGCTGCTGCTTCTCCTCCCCCTCCCCCTCCTCCTCCTCCTCCTCATCCTTGCTGCCTTAGGCAGCAACAGCACCCAGTCAAATTAGTTTCAAAATATTCAACAGTTTGTGAGTGTAGTTTTTTGTAAATTGATGGTCAGGGTGTTCAGAAATCGATCGATCCCAACACGAGCGAGTTGTGGGTGGAGCTTAGCTAGAGATGGGCGAGGCATAGCTAAACCCGGAAAGGTCCATTGCACGATGTTCAAAGAAACACGTCGTTCTTAGTGGTGTATTACAAAGTATAGTACCGGCCTATCATTACTAGTTATTTGCTGATCGCTCACATATCCATATTGCGGACGACACTAAAATCCATAGAGAATTCAAATCAAGATATATGACGCATCCCGGCTTCAAGACGATATGAACAAAATCGATAATGGAGGAATCCAATTTATCCATCGATCATATGACGTCTTAATTCAACTCCCTGACATGTAGATGACGGCATAATGAATGACGTTACGAATGACGTAGATAAGTTCGTCAGCAACGTTTAATTGATGACGGACTAAGCGTTGTTGTACGAATTGTATATCTTTATTATTTAATAAATATGCTGTTTAATATTTTGAAACTAATTTGACTGAGCGATGTTGTTGCCAATTTGCCGCAACTGAACCAGTCAAATTAGTTTCAAATATTCAGCAGCTTACCTGTATACCTAGTCTTCTGGAAATTGATAGTCAGGCAGTTCACGGATCAATCGACCTCAACACGGCAAAATGTGGGTGGAGCTTAGCTCAAGATGGGCGGGGCATAGCTAAAACTGGATTCCCCCTTTGATGTCTCACGTACCAAACTCACTTAAATCCGGGTAATTGTTGTGCAATGCATTTCGGTACCGTGAACAGTAAGCATTCATATTATGCAAACAAGACTGGTACACATGTCGAGCGCAGCAAAACTACCAGCCAAATTAGTTTCAAAATATTCAACAGACTGTTTGATAAAACGTAGATGATTATGATGTTTTGGTATTTTGGATTCAAATGCTTAAAGAAGAAGCATCATACGTCAGTCTTAAGTCTCCGTTATACCTGGTGCGCCATTCTGCGGAACATTAGCGAACGCTTAAAAGATCTTGATATTCAACAAGCAGACTCCATGGCAGATGAAATCACTGCCACGGATGACTGCCACAAAATGTTTCGGGCAGCCCGAGCCCTGAGTGTTACTGACTACACACCACCACTCACTGTACACAACTTTGAAGGACACTTTATCGGGACTGACCAGGGCAAAGCCGAGGCGATTCGAGAATGGTTCAAGGAACAGTTCACTGACCACGATGATGAGCCCTTGCACCCGTTCTCAGGGGACCCCAGGCCAATACTAAGACCAATTAAAACAGTAGAAGTTGAGAACGTACTTAATGCCCTGAAAAATGGGCGTGCATCTGGATCTGGTGGCATGAGCAATGAACCATTCAAATATGACATTATCTCAAAACCGATCACGCGCCTAATTAATTCAGCTTTTGTGCACCACCTACCCATCGACGCTGTAGGCCAAGGCACCCTTATCGCGCGATACCCAAGCCCAAGATGCCACCTGGGCCCCCAGCCATCCTGCGGCCCATTGTGCTTCTCAGCAGCATACAGAAAATCCTATCCAATGTTACTCTATGCCGCATCCGAGACAAGATCGATGACTTCACCGTATCATGTCAAAGTGGCTTCAAATGTTTACGCAGCTGCGCAGACATTGTATGGGCTCAACGCATGCTTGTGTCGGTAGTCATGTCCACAAAATGGGCATTTACATGTCACGAGCCTTCGACACAATTAAACGCTCAAAGATCATTAACGTACTACGTCAGGCCAGTTGCAATGAAGATGAGCTACGATTAGTGCGACTACTGCTTGCAGACACCAAGCTGAGTGTATGAGTCAAGTCAGTGAAGTATGTAGAGTTTGAGACAGCAATCGGCTCCCCACAGGCAGATGGTCTATCTCCGGTGCTTTTCACCTGTTACCTTGCTGCTGCATTGGAATCCGTGCGGGAAAGGTCCACAAGACCAAACCACCCAGTGTCAATACTGGGTATACCGCTAGAGATGGAATATGCCGATGATGTGGCCCTCATAGACGAGGAAAAGAAACCCTTTCACGAACGTCTCCCAATAGCTGCAAGCAAACTAAAAATTGAGAATCTCTTTATGAATGAATCCAAAACAGAGTTCACCCACATATACCTATCTACAAAGCATGAAACTAAAGAAAATGACGATCCACTTCGTGGCGGCGAACCATGGAGGAAAACCAAAATCCTGGCTCTCTGCTTGGCAGTACTGCTGACATTGCTATTCGCTGCGTCATGGGGAACATAGCTTTCCAGTCCTTCTGGAAGCTATGGATTCGTAGATCAAATATGCCCTTGATTAAAAGGCCACGTTTATACAATGCAACCTGCGCATCCTTGATGCTGTATAACTGTAACAGCTGGCAAGCTCCAAGGGCAGCTCTAGACAAACTCGATGGCTGCCACCGTAAACACCTACGCAGCATCACTGGACACTGATGGCCAGATACGATTATTTCCAATGATGCACAATACAAGATGTGTAATACGTTGCCGCTGTCTGTAAAAGTCGCCCAGCAAAGATGGTTCATGTTTGGTCATGTGCTAAGGATGCCAGAAGAGGCACCAGCCCAGAGAGCCTTTGAATTCTCCGTACTCGGAGACAGCAAATACAAGGTCAGGAGAGGACGTCATTGCATCAATCTGCTAAGCGTGCTACGAGGTGACCTCAAGAAAGCAGGACTCGGTACACTCAAGTCAAGAAAGGGCCTGAGGAAGCAAAGGACTTCGGGTCAGGACAAGACAATGGACAAAAGCCAAGAAGGACTGATTGCATCTGTAGGCGGTTTCTACTACTACAGCCGCAGAATACAGTAATCATACATACATGGTGAGTATTATATCCCTCCACTGCAATGGTGTCAATAGTATGCGAAATTACTCAAAGCAAGGGCAAAACATAAGTCCGTGTGTAGCGTGCGTTTCAAATAGATTTGGTTTAGTACGCGTACGTTGGCGCGCGAGTGCGTGCGTGCACGCCGGAGTGCGTGAGTGAGTGCGTGTCAGTGTCTAATTATTATTATTATTATTATTATTATTATTATTATTATTATTATTATTATTATTTAGACAATGGAGGAAAATCAAGCGCTAGTTCTGAAGAAACAGATGACGATGGTGCAGGCGGGTACAGCGCGTCAGAAGATCTCAACGCTAATTTGTAAACCACAAATACAATATTAGGATCTGTAGTCAAACCTGTCTAAAGTGACCTCCCGATATAGGTCCAACAGGTGATAATTTAGGGCCTTTAGAATTCATGCCGGTTACCGCATTAAATACTTATATTGGCCACCCAAGAGACAAACTTAATTTAGAATTTAATAAATATTATGTTGAATATTTCGAAACTAATTTGACTGGAAGCTGTTGCTGCTTATGACAGCAACAGCTTCCAGTCAAATTAGATTCAAACGGATTAAACGGATGTCTCTTAGCGCATTTATGGACCCAAATTACAGGTGGCCATTATAGCAGGTTTGCCACTTTAGACACATTCAATACATAAGTATTAAGCACTTACACGTACATTATATTTGTGTATACTATTCTTGGTATAGAAAATAATTAAATAAATATGCAACTTCAATAATCACGTGTTTACTGTTTGACTATGGCATGTAATGAATTCAAAACAAATACTCAGTTACTCATGAAACCATGATCGTCAATTAATAGATATAGCTCCGTCATAAACATTTAATAATATGCCATGTGTCAAGTGTAGGATTTATATCTTTACTATTTAATACACATCCTGTTGAATATTTTGAAACTAATTTGACCGGGTGCTGTTGCTGCCATTCAACGGAATGGCTTTTTAAATCGACCCCAACATGCGCAAAGCATGGGCGGAGCTTAGCTAGAAATGGGCTGTGCATAGCTAGAAATGGGTCCCTTTATTGTCATAGGAAATTGATTACGAAGCCAGAAATATGACGATTTATTAGGGTTCTGGTCATTCCCTTATTCGACCACGTCTTAAAGAATCACACCACACTCTTTCACAATGTAAGCTTTTACGTAAGCAGATTTGGCTTCCTTGACTTGCGTCACCACTCCCAACAGCAGACTTATTTTCTTGAAACGCGTCTTTGGTTGCTCTTCCATTTTCGATTACCCAATAATAGAATCAAGAACACATTTATTGAAGTAACAGTATATGTGACCGCTCTGTGGTAAAGCGAAGCATGAAGCACTACTGGCCCAGCAAAGTTTGCATAGCCTAGCCTGTTATACTATCTGTAGCGCATGTGTTTATACAGCATCAGCGGCTTCCAATAAATTGTTGTTGTTGATTTTGAAAAAAAAAATCATCCAAAATAAGAACATTTCAATATTAAGCTGGCTGGTTTCAATTCTGTAAACATCTCCTTATGGATGAAGGCCTTTCTGATGATAATGCCAGTTCCAATCTTACTTGAAGATGTGTCGGTGTTTGGGGAGAAAAGGCACATTGATTCTCGCCCAGAAATTCTTTGAGATTTGCATGGCCACAGAATGTCTCACGCATTTCTGCAGATACTATCAATTGGCATATTACTTGAATATATGTGTGCGTTGAGGGCAATGCCACGTGTGCCCTCTTCCAGAAAATATTTTAGACGCTTTCAGAAAAAGTATCGCCTTCATTTCTGGCCGAAATATTCGTCCTGGAAAGCCTACTAGAATATGTGCATGCGCTAGAGGAGAAAGGGAACTCTCCGGAAATTTTGTGGGATGACGTCAGGGTGTGTTTTCGTCATTGATATAAACAACAGTTTAATAACCTAATATGAGTTACTACCTTGAATATAGATGTTGACTCCTAAGCTATAGCGTCTCAGGACAGATATTCAGCAGCAAATTAGGATATTTTGCTATTTTATTAACCAAGTGTTGCATAAATTGTCCTATTTTGGGATTTATTAGCCAACTATGAGAATTATTCTAAAAAAACCAATTCACCTTTCCAGAGTATCCATCCATCATCTGACCCCCGTATGACGTCATAATCAGCTCAGCGGGTGTATGATGAGGTCGCAATCATTACGTCACAAAGAGTTCCATATAGACATCAAATCTCAATAAGTCCGACACGTATGAATTGTATGTCTTTGTAATTCTTTGCTATTTAATAAACATGTTTAGGCAGCAACAGCACCCAGTCAAATTTTTCAAAATATTCAACAGCTTTCCTGTGTATTTTTTTTGGAAATTGATAGTCAGGGTGTTCAGAGATCGATTGCTTCCAACACGAGCGAAGTGTGGGTGGAGATTAGATAGAGATGGGCGGGGCATAGCTAAAACCGGAAAGGTCCATTGGCGAGTGAGAATTAATACTCCTCCTCCGGTAGCAATACTCCTGTTTGAGCAGAACTTTCTCTATTCTGTAAGCTATCTTAGTATTTAATTATTAAATCCATTGGCTGTCGTATGGGAATGGATGGATCCGATCTGTCACTCAAGTACATGAAACCACCATCAAATACGTCACACGTAGGTTGACGTCACAATCATATTTGATAGAGAATACTCCGCCATGAAGCTGGGATAGTCCGTCATGTGTACGAATTGTAGGTCTATGTCTTTGATTGATTTACTATTGAATAAATATTGTGTTGCATATTTTGGGTTAAACAGAATTTATTTGTTGCTCAAATGGGAGCACGATAAGACATATATCTTATAACCGTGTCTCCCATACACACAAAGATACAATACAATAAACATATTAAGGTGACGGATTGTATATAAATAATTATTTAGCGTTTTAACCTACAGTGGCAATTTCTCCACAATAATCCTCTCCCGGTCCGCCAACGGACACTCCATGAGAAAATTGAAATTATCGCAAGCAAATTTGATTGTTTACGGGTCAAAGAAACATGGAATCGGTAACAAACTTATCTTGTTTTATACTAGCTGTTCTGGTTAAAGGAAATTTGCAGCACAGAAACTACGAATGGAACCTTAAACTTTTCACCATAGTGCGTGTATTTGTAGGCGATGCAATGCTACTCAATCCAATTTTTTTTATAGATTTGTGCAACAATTGTTAGATTATTGGGCCTATTAGATTGTCTATTTCGCTAGCTAGTTCCACTGCTTGACTTGGAGATATATGTGGTATTATCTAAAGCGGCAGGTTCCATTTATATATTAGCAAAGGCGGGTAGATATTAGGATGTTTGTTTCCATGTCCACGTTGTCGTTGCCATATAGCAGTTGCTTGCCTGTTAAAGTCATAAGGATAATATCTTTTAGTGCAAGGTCGTTTTACAAGGAGTCTCTATGATCATTAAAATAAGGCAGTGGAACAGATATTGGTTTACAGATTTGCATGGGTGTCCACATGGGCACATAGGGTTTTCCAACAGAAAGTTGTCTATTTAAGCTACTACAGCTACAGCAATTTCGAAGCCTGCTTAGGTTTATACTGGCAAATCGAGAAAATGCGTATTACCATGGAGGTGGTGGCCGTATTGGTGACCTAGGTTTGGGTTTGCATGTAAATTCTTCTATGATCCTGGACGTTGTAGCCGGCGCAGTGAGGGAGTTCCAGGCACGGACTGTTGCTGGGGAAAATGAACTACGATGGAGCTCAGTGCGACAACGAAATTGGGTTAGAATTTTGGAATGGCGTACATTATACGGTTTTCGAGATTGTGATCGTAATGGAAGGTGGTCAGCCAGTGCCTCATATGTGCGTGCGTGCGTGCGTGCGTGCGTGCGTGCGTGCGTGCGTGCGTGCGTGCGTGCGTGCGTGCGTGTGTGTGTGTGAGGGCCTTGGGAAGATCAGTTTACTGACGATGTATACCCTCCTTAAATAAAGATTATTATTATTATTATTATTATTATCATTATTATTATTATTATTATTATTATTATTATTATTATTATTTCGTTAATAATTTTAAACAGCATCACTAGCTTATGATGTTCACGTCTATAAGAAAGCGTTTCGGTACCCGTTTCAGCTACAGATCTTCGGCGTGAGCGCTACTGGGTTAGCCCGCTTATTGTCCTATCATTTTGGACGTTTTCTAGTCTAATTACGAGATATTGGGTACCCAGGCAACATAGGCATATTCCAGCGATGGTCTAATCAAACCTTTATACATAATGTCAAGGCATTTCCTATCAAGAGTATAGTTTATGCCTTTGAGTAGCGAGAGTTTGACGCGGGCATTTGTTATTAATGATTCTACATGAGTAGGCCAGTTACTTTTGTTGTTGAAGCTAATACCATGCTGCTTATGATCATTTCATTGGAGTATATTAGAATTTATAAATATAGGAAATATAGTCGGATTATTACGTAAGGAGATAAACAGTGAAGTGGTATTTGAAGCGTTAAACCCGACAAACGATGCATTTTCACAGTTCGTCATAGTCTGAAGGTTTGGGTCGACCGAAGCTGTGTGGGATACTAGATTTTCAGATATTACATAGAGACAAGTATCAGACGCGAATAATCTGCTATTATTTAGAATGTTTCTGGGCATGTCGGGTATAAAAGAAATCAGGAATAGTAAAGAACCGAGCATTGAGCCTTGGTGTACTCCAGTGTGTAGTCGAAGTATAGTCGATCATAGACCGTTTATTACAACTCGCTGGTACCGGTTTTCAAGCTGCCGAACCATGCAAGTAGGTTTCCGGAATTCGGAAGTTTTTTAATTTATGTAGAGGACCGCCATGCCATGTTCCATCAACAGGGGTGCCGGAAGCACGGGGGCAGCTGCCCCCGTTGCCCTTTGGCCAGGGTGGCAGCGGAGGCAGATGTGCCCTTTATCCATTTCTATGCGAAAAATTAGTAAACTTTACTATAGGACTTTAAAAAAACGATTTTTAGAATATTCAGAGCAGATTGAGCAGTTGTATTAAAATTTGGTTGTTTTGGCATTAACACAAGTCCATAAAGTAATATGGGAGTGCATCTTGGCCGAATATATATATATAAAATAGGAGACATTTCGGTAGAATTATGAGACAAATGTCTCCCAACTCTATATGTTTTTGTCTCCTAAACTGAATCAACCATAACGCGATAACGATCTGCTTAATTTTCCAAATTTCCTGTTCTTTGTGAACAGTTTCCTTCATAGATGCTGCCTGTAGCATAATTTTAAGTTTGTCTTGCATTGCTTCAGAAAAACTTGTCAAAAAGATTACGCGTTCTGCCGCATTAAGCAATTGGGGGCATAGACATTTTGCTGAATATCTTAGCCATTATCGTTATATAGTTCTACGAAATTTATAACATAGCATTCAGGGACGTTGCTCTACTCACTTGCAACATTCTAAAGAAAAATATTAGTAAATAAAGAAATATACAAACTCATATTTTATCATATATTTTCTCTGGCTACAAGTCGAAAAAGTGAGCGCTTCACTGGCATCTGATACGTGTATAAACCAGAGCCTCGCAGGGCTTAACAGCGCTTACGCAATGTTACTTCATTAATCTACACATTAGCAAGCATTAACGGCTGTCGGTTAGGCATTAGCAATTTAACTTGAGCATCGGACAATGGGTCTACCGCTGACTACATATATTCAAATCTGTGGCAGCGATCACCAGCGTATTGGAGCCAACAAACTACGGTTCATTTAGACAAATTATCGGAAAACAACACGACTTTAAAAGTCATGGCCTGCAACCTGCAACCATCATTTATTAAAGCAATAGATTTGGACTAAGAAATCATTTTTATGTAGTGATCACTTTTCAGTTCTTCACGAGGTTGTCATTTAAGAGAGGCTACCGCGTACCACATTTTGTAATGACGCATTACCCATTGGACAGGTCCAGTATCAACTAGAGAAATAAGCAGCAAAATATGTTCAAGATATCTTAACTTTACTTTAAGCAACAACGACTTTCTGTCAAAATAGGCAGTAAAATATTATTTGCATTATTGCGTCTCTAAATTCCATTAATTGATCACTCTGGCAGATGAAACAAGAGCAATCGCAGATTACAGACCATCGCGCTCCTATTTTTTGTCTCATTTTATTAGATTTTCGGATTTTTCGGATTTTCCGATTTTTTCCCCTGATTTCTTCAGATCTCGCCTCAAGTTGTAGAATCCGAGTGTAGGCCCTATTGCCTCACCATTTCTTGTGATAACCTTAGAGCAAAATCGGACCAGCAGTTTCCAAGATAGGTCCGGAAACGGATCACGGTCAATTAGTCTTGGGTTCCTCTTGGATGGCAAGTTCCTTCCTTATGTTAAAATTTGAGCCAAATCGGATCTGCAGTTTTTTAGATATTGGCGCGGACGGACACTCACGCATCACGTGCACTCACAATGCGTATGCGCTCGCACATGCATTCATTCATTCATTAATTCGTCCGTCCGGTCATCCGTTCATTCGTTCGTTCGTTCGTTCGTTCATTTATATTCTTCTCTTTCTATTAGTCTTTTCTTCACTCATGCCTTCATTCCTTGGCCCCTTACTATTTGCCTGGTTCTTTCCGTCTCTTTCTGGATTTATAGCTTATCCGAATCTTCCGTTACAGATTTCTAAGTGGTAACAACCGTATCACGTTTCTTAATTGGTCAGTGGTTGGATGGTGGCGGTTGTTGTTGTTGTTGTTGTTGTTGTTGTTGTTGTTGTTGTTGTTGTTGGTATTATTATTATTATTATTATTATTATTATTATTATTATTATTACTATTATAATAAACGGGTGTGTGTGTGCGTGCGTGCGTGCGTGCGTGCGTGCGTGCGTGCGTGCGTGCGTGCGGTCGGGCGGGCGGGTGGGTGGGAGTGTTGGGGGGGGGGGGGCGGTCAAAAGATAAAAAAAAAGATAGTAATGCAACTCCTACGAAACCATTGGACGGAATTCGTGGATGAACCCATTTACATTTGGCTCCGCCCCACAAAATGTCAAGAAAATAATTATAATGCAACTTCGAAATCATTGGACGGAATTCAACAAATGTAGTATGTGAGCTAGCCATATCAATGTGGAGTGGATAAGCACATTTACATTTGGCCCAGCCCCATGGATGTGGGGTGGGGGGTGGGGTTAAAAGGTCATTAAATGTATTGTAATCCAACTCCTCTGACACTGTTAGGCGAAATTCAAGCAAATCTGGTATGTGAGTTACCCATATGATTGATTGTAATGCAACTCCTCAAAAATTGTTTGACGGAATTCAACCAAATTTGGTATGTAAGCTACATATATCAATGTGGCGCGCATGATCACGTTTGCATTTGGCCCCTCCCTCAGTGTTGGGTGGGTGGGGTCATCATAAGTTCAAGAAATTGAATGTAATGCAACTTACGCGAGCAAAGATATATTAATAGCTTGGACGAGCAATTAAGGGACCTTGCTGTGCGAAACTGTAAGAAATATTGGAAAATCGTCCGGTCATTAGTTACTGGAAAGGGCAACCGTATTAAAATTCCACCTCTTGTGTACAAAAACGTGCAAGGAGACGTGGAGAATATCGCCTTCTCGGATCAAGAACAAGCAGATTTGCTAAATTCATATTTTGTAAATATTGCCAAATTAGATGATAGTAATGTTGTTCTTCCAACTTTTAGATTTAAAAGCGACGGCCGAATAAACTATATTTCGCTTTCTGCGCAGGAAATAGAAGAGGCAATTTTATTACTACTAACAGACAATGAATCGGGTCGAGACAAAATAAGTCATAAACTGCTCAAGATGTGTCCAAAAGAAATCTCCATTCCTCTCAGCATTCTTTTTAATAAATCGCTATCTGACTGTCGTTTCCCATCACAACGGAAAACTGCGCATGTAGTGCCATTATTCAAGAAGGGTGCTGCGAGTGATCCAGCTAACTATAGACCTGTGTCATTACTAAGTTGTGTTGGTAAATTAATGGAACGTCTGGTATTTAAAAAGTTATGTAATCACATGAATCAATACAATTTGCTTTATAAATATCAAGCCGGATTTCGTCCTGGATGCTCGACTGTGTATCAACTAATTGATATATATAATCAAATTGCCAAGGGTCTCAATGAGCGTCAACAAACATGTTCAATATTCTGTGAGGTCTCAAAAGCATTTGACAGAGTATGGCACAAAGGCCTTTTGTTTAAATTAAATCAATACGGGATTTGTGGTAGCCTTTTACTAATGCTAAAAAACTACCTTCATAAAAGAAGTCAATTTGTATCAGTAAATCAAACTATATCAGAATTAGGTGACATTCAAGCAGGCGTGCCTCAAGGGTCGGTTTTTGGTCCACTTTTATTTACTATATATGTAAATGACATTGCCGATAATTTGGAGAATCTAGCGCGCCTCTTTGCGGATGACACCACTTTATGCTGCTCTTCAAACAGTAGTAATGTTATGGAGGTGTCCTTAAATCGTGATCTAACCAAACTAGCTGACTGGGCAGATGTCTGGCTTGTTAAATACAATCCAAAAAAGACTGTATGTGTGTTATTTAGTGGTCGAGCAAAAAATTATAATGACACACCTGCTCTCGTATTTGGTAATAGGAATCTTGAATATTCAGAGACTCACAAGCACCTGGGGGTCACCTTATCCCAAAACCTTAGCTGGAAAAGTCATATTGATTTTATATTTAAAAAGTCTACTAAAGTACTTTCGACTATGAGAAAACTCAAATTTACTTTAAATCGATCCACACTTAATACAATCTATGTTTCCTGTCTTCGATCTTTATTAGAGTATGCGTCTAGTGTGTGAGACGGTTATACTATTGATGATTAAATTAAATTGGAAAGATTTCAACTTAAAGCTGGTCGAATTGTGACAGGTCTCCCTAGATTCTCCTCCATAGCTAACATTTATAATGAAACGGGGTGGGAGACATTGAAAGACAGACGAAGGCAGCAGAAACTTATAACGTTGCACAAATTACTGTACGACGACAAGGTACCAGATTTTATGACGGACATTACACCGACACGCACAAATACAACAGAGCGCTACGACTTACGCAAGCCACACACTGTCAATGTGCCTCTATCACGATTGGAAATATAATTTTAAAAATCGTTTTTCCCAAGCACCATTCAAATCTGGAACACACTCGAAAACAAAGTACAATCAGAATCAAAAATTTCAAAATTTAAGAAACTAATAAAATTTAGAAACTATATCCCCCCCCCCGAGTTTTTATAACTACGGAATTCGAAAACTTTCTATCCTTCATACCAGACTACGTAATAACTGCTCCAACTTAAATTGTGACTTATATAGAATAGGATTATTTCCCACACCCAATTGCTTTTGTAAGAGTAGAAACTGCAAATCATTTTGTTTTAAAATGTCCTTACTACACAATACAAAGACAGAACTTATCACAACAACTACATCTGTATATTCCTTTGACGAGTGACTTGCTATACAAAGGAATTACATCTCTATCCGTCCAGGAAAATGAATACATTTTCAAACAAGTTCAAAATTATATTCAAGCTACTGGCAGATTTTAACCTCATATATGTTCCCAACGTTTGATATGATGTAGGAATAGCCCGTATTTTTATTGTCATGGTTACATGGTTATGATCCAAATGACTGTATATATATATATATATATATACTATATACTTTAGATTTTTGCTTCCGCTGTCGTTATTGTTAAATGTTTATGATAGAAATGACTGCATAGATATGCTATATACTTTAATGCTTTATTTCCGCTGTCGTTACTGTGTATATAATTCTTCCCGTACTCACAATTAATGTATTACTCTCCTATTGCTTTTCGGGCCATCCACGATAATGCGATGCCGCAGACGACGACGACGACGACGACGACGACGACGACGACGACGACGACGACGACGACAGGAGAGGAGATGATGAGGATGCAATAAAGGCTCGCTAAACCGTTCCCCTCAAACTTTTCGTTCCAAGTTATGAGGAAGCTAAAAGTTCAGATTTACCTAAATACACAGGAGTGGAGCCGTTTTGAATGTGCGGGGTGGGCGGGGTTGGAGGTGACTGGGTCTCATTTCTCGTTTCTCTTTCGTTTTGTTTCGTGTAAGAAACGAGAAGAGAAGACCTGGTGAAAGCATATGGGAGTTGAGAGGAAGAGTCTGGGTGGGTAAATGGGGGTAAATGACGACGGTATGGAATAACCATGAATATGGTCTGTTAATTCAATTATTCGTATTGTTTAATCTATTATATTAATGGCTAACTGCCATCCGACAATGAAAGTGTTTGAAGTAGCTGTTCTTTTTTCCCTATTCTTTTCTAATCTGCTTCCATCATTTTTCTACCCCCCCCCCCCCCCCCGCCCCCCACACACATATATATATATATATATATATATATATATATATATATATATATATATATATATCTCACACACACACGCACGCACGCACGCACGTACGCACGCACGCACGCACGCACGCACGCACGTACGCACGCACGCACGCACGCACGCACGCACGCACGCACGCACGCACGCACGCACGCACGCACGCACGCACGCACGCACGCACGCACGCACGCACGCACGCACGCACGCACGCACGCACACACACACACACACACACCTCTTAATTTATTGTCTCTCTCTCTCTCTCATCTCTTTTTAGTGTTCTCAATCATTGGCTGCTTATAATAAGTCTGTAGGGAGAGGGCAAATCTAAGTTGTAAGAACTTGTGCCCGATCCCATTGTGCAATTGTTACAATAAAAAATGTTTAAATCAAATCAAAATGCAACTCCTCCGAAACCATTGTACGGAATTCAACCAAATTTATTATGTTACCATCTCAATGTGGAGAGAATGAACACATTAATATTTGGCCCGCCCCAAGGGGTGTAGGGTTGAGTTCAAAAGTTCATGAAATTGATTGTAAGCCAACCCCTCTGACACTGTTGGACGTAATTCAACCAATTTTGGTATGTGAGTTACCCATATGATTGGGGAGTGCAAAAGGACATTTACATTTGGTTCCGCTCCCAGGGGTGGATTGTGGGCTTCAACAGTTTAAAGCGGTAAACCTGTGAATTTGTGAAGACGCATCATTTACCGAGCAATCTAGTTGTTGTTGTTAGCTCACCTGGTCCGAATGGCCAAGTGAACTTATGCCATGGCGGCCGTCTGGTGGCCGGCCATCCGGCCATCGTCCGCCATCCGTCCCTTCGTCCGTCAAATCGCATCTTCTCATTTATGCTTGGACCGATTTCAACCAAACCAAGCTGGAAGGATCCTATCGTAGTCGGCTCCAGAAGCTCTATTCAGAATATTGATTGGTCAATTTCTGTCGGCTATCTTGGATTTTATGAAAAACGCTACTATTCCAATATAAATGGACCGACTTCACGAAACCTAGGTGGACTAATTCTATGCTGGGAGGCTTCAACACTTTTAACGAGAATTCCGATTGGTCAATTTTTCTGGCGGCCATCTTGGATTTTCTTAAAACGGCAGGAAATGCTACTACTCATTAACCACGTGGCCGATTTCAAGCAAACTCCGTTGGGAGGACCCTAGACTGGTATGCCTCAGAACCTGTATACTTAATTTTGATTGGTCTATTTTTTCGGCGGCCATATTGAATTTTCCAAAAAAAGGGCAGGAAATCGTTTAAAACGCTACTCCTCATTAACTGCTGGGGTAATTTCAACCAAATTTGGCTGGAATTACCCTATGGAAATCATTTAAAACGCTACTCCTCCAATATAAATTGACGGACTTCAACGAACTTTGGGTGGACTAATTCTAGGCTGGGAGGCTTCACAACACTTCTAACGAGAATTCTGATTTGAAGATGCTTCATCCAATAGTTTGCGAGAAATCGGCTTTCCACGCCCAAAGTGTCCCCATATTTACACCTATGGGAGTTTCAAGTATGTATCATCGAACTGCGACTACACCTCGTTATTATCTGATCACCACCAGACATCTTCAATAGTTATATTTCATAATGACCAGACGGCGAGGATTTACAATTACTTTAGTAAGTGTTTTTATAGTTTACGTAGTCTTTTAAGCAAGGTTTGATTGGATAATCTTTAGACTTTATCCCGATTTGCGCTTGTTAAATAACACGAACTTTCGCCTTATTTCATTATATTTGTATACCGTAAAACGGGGTAATTTCGCCAGGTTTTAGGACATTTTTCATGTGCACACGAGTTATGTTTTCTTTTACATAACCGGAATATCGGTGTTTAGAGCACTTGAGGTCCACTCAAGAAAATAATATTTTGAAAATAATCAGCTGTTTACAGACAACGATACGAGTCATGTCTCATGAGTGCCGAAATAACCCAAGGTCGGGGGTTAATTCGCCACTTAGGAAAAACTGGATTTGATGCCAAAATTAACAACACTGTATTGCAACATCGCCATTTTTTTATTTAAAAAAATTGTTTCAACAAAATGTGAATTAACATTACAGAAAACAATTAAGGATTATGTCTCAATAAAAAGTGTGATGCGTCCTCTTGTTATAGCTTGGTTTTGCTACCAAAATTCAAGTTACACATCACCTCTCCACGCTTTTTCGGAGGAGTTGCATTTTGATCTTCACAACTGTCACGTGTAAAAAACGGATCGTATTTATAACACCGTCCACAGTACCAATTAACGCGGATAAGGCACTGAACCCAATCATCTCCTGTGTAGGTGGCGAAGTTTGCCAGGTTTACGGTGTATATATATATATAACGCATGCGATGTCCGTCATCCATTTCATCGCAAGTTGTGCATAATCTTTCTTGTCTCGGTTTTGTCACTAGTCAGTTTGTGATTTCCTTGTCCTAAAATAAAAGAGTATTATAGCCGTTCTTGTTAGAACTATGAAGTACCTTTTCCAATTTGATGTCGTCTTTTTCTTACCAGAGATCCAGTTATTGCGACAGGAGTATCTTTTGGTAATTGCTCTTAAGTCTATCTCTATATAAAGGGAACTTTTATGAAGAGTTACATAAATTGAAACAGTACGTTTGACCCTCCAGATAAGAGTCAGCCAGCCGGCTATAAAATCGCTTTTGTCTGATCGCCATGGGGGCATTTCGACAAGGTTGAGTACACGATTCCAACATTGAAGCATTACGAGGGATTCCCCTAAATCAACGCTGATAGCGCGTTTGCTGGCTGGTAACTAAGGAAACAAGCAGCTGGCAAGCATTGCGGTATTATTGCGCTAAACAACACCGCATTTTAAGGAGTTCCTATGATAAACTACATTTGACTACAATCACAATATTATTGAAGTCATACACCATTAATTCTCCAGAGAATCACTCTATTATCTTTTTTGTAAAGATTTTTAGATTGGCCAATAAGGGGGATTTAAAAGTTATAATTAGCATGAAAAGATTTAAAAAAAAAATAGAAAAACTATTACATAAATGTTTAGAAAAGTGGATGAGCTTTCCAATGATGCAGGACTTAAATACTATTGTGATCTTACTTCTTCATATAAACAGCTTAAAGTGCGCCATATCTGCACCTATAGTAAAATAATACCGCTCTCGCCACGCCCGATCAGTTTATGGTGATTTTCCATGAACGCGGTTGTAGCCGCAATCTATTTCAACAATTGTCACCAAGCAGTTCTTCCGAACACTGACGTAATTTTTTTACTTTCTATCTCATTTTCTTTCAGTTTTCAGATTTGTATTCACATAGACCGGTAGTTATTGCTATTATTATCGTTATCATTCTTATCATTTCTTGTTTGTATCATCATCATCATCATCATCATCATCATCATCATCATCATCATCATCATCATCTTTCTTATATTCATCCATGTTATTATGTAGTCAGCTGCTGTTGTTCGGGGCTTTGTTGTTGTTGTTGTTGTTGGTAGGTGGTTGGTTGTTGTTGTTGTTGTTGTTGTTGTTGTTGTTGTTGTTGTTGTTGTTGTTGTTGTTGCTGCTGCTGCTGCTGCTGCTGCTGCTGCTGCTGCTGCTGCTGCTATTGTTGTTGTTGTCGTCGCGCCGTCGTCGTCGTTGCCGCTGCTGCAATTGTTGTTGTTGTTGTTGTTGTTGTTGTTGTTGTTGTTGTTGTTGTTGTTGTTGTTGTTACTGAATTAAACTGATTATTCGCACCTACTCTTATAAATCATGTGAACGCTTAGCAAATTACCTTTTACATACCTAGTAAGATTTAAATTGCACACGTGTGAAGGTGTTCGTCATTTGAAAAGGGCTTGTGACAGTAATGATATGTACTGCAGGCCAGGCTATGGTAGTGTGAGTGGCAGTGACAGTGGCAGTGGCGGTAGCAGTTGCAGTAGCAGTATCAGTATCAGTATCAGTATCAGTAGCAGTAGCAGTAGCAGTAGCAGTAGCAGTAGTAGTAGCAGTAGCAGTAGCAGTAGCAGTAGCTGTAGCAGTTGCTGTTGCTGCTGCAATTGTCATTTAATATCGTCATTTGTTTGGGACTAAAATGATAAGTGCTACTGGCCGGTCAGTCCAGAAGTGAAGCGCTCCAATTTTGAAAGAGTATGGGGGAATTTTGAGGTCTCCACTCCCAGAATATATTTAGAATTTGTAGGCTGTACAATTTTAAAAGTAATAGGCATATACACATTATACATATGTGTTGTTATAGGAGCATGTAAGTTTTGTTTGTGACGGTAATGATAGGTGCTGCAGGCCAGACTGTGGTAGTGATAGGGGCAGTGGTATAGTAGCGGTAGCAGTGGCAGTCTCAGTAGCAGTTATAGAGGAAGCAGCAGTAGTAATAGATGCTGCTGGTGCCGAAATTGTCATTTAATGTAATCGCTGGCCGCCGCCGCCGTCGGCGTAACTTTTGTTGTCTTGCCATTTAAAATGTTTCAATATTCTTCTTAGAAGTGTACAAAAAACTGCACTGCATAGCTTACATATAATTGAAATTATATTCCTTGATAAGGCTCGCTAAATTTGAAGTGTTTTTTGGTTTCAACCTAACGTAATTTGGGAGCAGTGTCATTCGGCCATTTAATAAAGAATTACAAAGAAATAGTTAATGATATTCATCACCGGTGTCATGCTTGTTATGCAAAATACACAGCCGATCTTCTTCGATTGGTAGACAATGGTTGCTTGCTCGAAATCTTGTAAATAGTATTCTGTTTCTATCGCCAATTTTCAAGAGGTACACTGCCCTTCCCTAATTTATTTTAAAATATAGATTTTCTCTTTCCATGAGTCATTCAGTTGTGCGTGCCATGATTGTATATATTCATCCTCGAGATTTTTGGTCATTGGTGTTTGGTTACGGTTTTATTATTTGTTCTCTCCAGAGGTGGCTGTGTCCTGTGTATCGCCTTTTATCGAGTTTAGGCTATATGTAGGCCTATTGTGTACCGTTTTGCCGCGCGTCTAGTAAAAAACGCACTGTTTCCTCGAAATCAGTTTTTGCCAGTATATTATCACGCGCAAGGCGATATCGTAGGAAATCTAGACTTGTTTATCTAATATGGGGGAGACCGGAGAGTATATGGGTTTAAGCGTAGAGCTCTCTGTCTGTTTTCACGTCCGCTTGCACACCAGCTTGGCTTGGATTTCTGTAAAATATGAACCTAAGATCAGTGTACTAAATAGCAGATTATTTAATTATAACTGACCAAATCGATGTGGTTGTTAATTGAAATTGACTGCTGTTGCTGCTGTTGCTACTACTACTACTACTACTACTACTACTACTACTACTACTACTACTACTACTACT
This sequence comes from Chaetoderma sp. LZ-2023a, assembly GCA_034401795.1. Taxonomy (NCBI): domain Eukaryota; kingdom Metazoa; phylum Mollusca; class Caudofoveata; order Chaetodermatida; family Chaetodermatidae; genus Chaetoderma; species Chaetoderma sp. LZ-2023a. The sequence goes on along the minus strand of CM067371.1, from coordinate 72,221,037 downwards.
ACTACTACTACTACTACTACTACTACTACTGCTGCTGCTGCTACTACTGCTGCTGCTACTACTACCACTACCACCGCCACCGCCGCCGCCGCCGCCGCTGCTGCTGCTACCGAAAATCACATGCCCTCAATATCCTCAACAGAAGCACATTCTATATTGTTGCAGAGCACACAACCACTGCCCACCCCACTCAAGCACACACTCACACAAGCAGGCCCGTATCGCATTGATCTCATCTTCCCCATGCAAACTCACATCCTCCTCTTCCATCTCCTCCTCTTCTTCCTCCTCATCCTCATCCGCCTCCTTTTCTTCCTCCTCCACCTCCTCGTCATCCTTTCCCACCTCCTCATCCTCCTCCTCCTCCGTCACCGCATCCTCCTCCTCCTGCTCCTCCTCCTCCTCAACCTCCTTACCATCATCATCATCAGCATCATCATCACAACCACCACCGACACCATCACCACCACCCCCACCACCCCCACCACCAGCACCAACACCACCATCATCATCATTATCATCATCATCATCACCACCACCATCATCGTCATATGGAGTGGATCCGATGTAGTAGCATCTCAGAAATACTGAATGAATTTGTGTCCAATAGGCATGATTTCAGGCTCCGAATTGTTCAGTGCCATCAGGCATTTAACTAATCTACGTCATCTATAGCGTCTTCCGCATCTCCGTGCATGCTTACTCAGTTAATCTGTAAGATTGGAAGGTTTTGCTGTAGAAACTTGCGAAAATGACTGAATCAGAAGCGAAGTCGGGTTTGAGCTGAGCTCGCCTAAGCCAAACTTAGTTTGCCAGTCTGCAAGTGAAGTCCTTCTCAATCGATTTCCGCTCAAGTCCGGTTTAAGATGCGATTACCTGATCGCCCACTCAGTCGGTAATCTAGGCTTATCTGAGCCATAGGTGTGCAACCGGCCATTAGAATTTCCACATTTGGCAATCTTGAAGACATGGCATGTGTTTGGAAAATTGTGTCACAGTATGCCCCCATCAAAGAAAATCTGTGGTACTGTGTGACATTTCATGGGGCACTGTCTGACATTTGATTCTAACCTGTTTTCTCATACTATTTGAACAAAAAAATACTGCAGCTTTGCCTTTGATTTAGCCAATGTGTTTTTAGACTGGCTGTTTGCTGAACCTAAAGTCGTAGGTAACTGGCTGTTTGTGGTTAGGTAACAGGAAGGACTAATCAACAAGAACCAGTAAATGCCGCCCGTGGGCTATGCCGACGGATTGCAATACCCAAACGCACAAACAAAGGCAAAACTGTCTAAGACACAATTCGCCTTCTCTGCGCATACGTCGGGCCACTGGGTGCAACCCCGTAATAGACAGCTTTTCTCACAGGGCAGGACATGGTCACATACGCGTGATGCCACTGACAGGGTAGATACCTTTTTAGGATATCTTTGCGCGACTTATTCCGCAAAATAATGGCCTATGATCACAATGTCACTGGGAGTGTTCGGTAGCGTTAAGAAGCCCCGAGAATCCGATTTCTCAAGACAACACCCGCAGGCACATTTAAGCAAGAAACAACTACAGGACTGGCATTAAACACCACCCACCATGAACATAGAACCAAAGACTTAGCCACGCCACTGATTGGCTAGCTCTCTTGCTTTGGTGCTTGCACATTTATACTAGCGACCTCTGATTGGCTGAGCGCACACCGAAGACGCTGGCCATTCGTCAGAATATAATGAGATGCAAAGCTGACTAGTATTAAAGTATCCCGTTCTGCGCTGAACGAGACTGAGGAGGTGGTAGTTTAGGCGGTAGCGACCAGAGCTAAAAAACAGACAACCCCGGGATTACGTATCTTTTCGGCCCACTGAAGATCGCTGGAAACATAGGCAATCTCCTTCACTCCTCGTTGCCTCTCTCCACATAGGAGTATAAATGGTAACTAATTTAAGGACTTTCTTGACGAAACATCATGCAAAAACATACTCCCCCCCACCCCGCCGCTCCTGTTAGCGATTTTTTCAACTTTCCCTCGTCCTCTACAGCTCTGGAATGATCTTCATGCACCTGTTTTTCTAGCCAGGATCCTCCCAAACCTTTCCCAGTCTAACAAGCTCAGCCCCCACCCCCGGCATTGTGAGCTCCGACCACCCAGGACTAAGTAATCGTGTAACGCTGTGCCTTGAGAATATACCTACCAAAGCTGGCAGTGCTTGCAATAGCAAAACCTAGACCCCGCATTCGCGGGACTGTGTGATGCACTACTTTATCATTCTATCAGGATTTGAAAGTATAAGTTAAATCTTAAATGCAATAACTAATCACGTTTTCTATTCTTTACAGATTTATATATATCGCGTTAAGCGTTTTCCACTCTTACAGCAACTGTATCTCGCTTAGGGATTTCTAAAGAAGACCATCCATCTTAGCTGACACATTCGGACGGCGATCTCGCACTCCACTGGACGTGAAGATATATGTTAGCATCGTTCATTTTCAATATATATCGCAGGACATCCACCTTTCTCCCCCCCCCCCTTGTCTGCTTAAGACCACTCCCCGTGGATGCATTCTTCAAAGGCTTCGACTTTCTCCACCATCCATTCAACTTATTTTTACGGGTCTGACGACCCTTGCCCCACCTTTGAGAAGTATTACACGCAACCTTGTGGAAAACCACCGCTGCGCCATCTTCTTCGTCGACTAGCGACTGCTTTTTCTTTTAGCCCACTTGACATCTGTTCAGGACAAACCCATTAATTAATAAATCCTGCAGCTATCACATTTGGTCTTGGCGACTAAATTATATAACCTCTGCATCAACTGGAATCCTTTTTAGTCAACCATGCCTTTCTCATTCTTTCATCGTATTAGACCACAGCACTGTGTTCCGCTCTACGCAGAGCTTTAGGAATTAGTATTAACGCCAACAACTTTTGCGATCAACTAATCTTTTATAGACTGACTGAACGAGTATTGACCACAGAGAAACTTATTGCTGTCTCCTTTCTCCTGAAGAGCCACTCCTTGCCTCTAGTTAAGCACCCAAGAGACAGCCTCTCGCCACCGAACAGGCCCTCCAGCCTCTTGAGCGACGACCTAAATTCATGACAATGTTCCATTTGATGATGAGGATGCAAATTGCTCCCCTCGCCACCCCGTTTGCGCACCTTTCAGCAGCCGGAAAATACTATGCGTGGAGCCTCTAAAGGAGATCTAGAGTAAGACCACCCTCGCGATTTCTCTCTCGCTCTATTCCCTTCTCCCATCACACTAGCACCCGAGAGAGAATCGCTTAAAAGGAGCTTAATGCGAACGCAGGTAGAGAAGAGCTAAAGCCACCTGCAGTAAAGAGCCACCTGCAGCCCTTTATACCGCTCAGCTCACAGACTCCACTCGCATCCCTTACACCATGGATAACCTGACCGTTCCCTCACAAGAAGGACCCGTTGGCTTGGGAACATTTCAGCCGCTCATACAAGACCACCCACAACTACCACAGAAAGAGCACTTCACAGCCCCTACTAAAAAGCACTTAAGTTGCACATACTATGAACACCCGCCATCACCACAGAAAGAACAGTCCTCCCTCACCATAGAAAGAACACTTCAGCTGCACATACTAAGAACGCCCCCTCCACCTCTCCATGAACTATCACACACCTCCTCTGCTCCGAGTGAAGAAGGAACACAACCAGCTGAGATATCTGCTTCTAACCCGACCTCCAACTTGAGGACAACAACTACAAGGAAGAGAGCGATACATTGCTCATTGGAGGAAGTCCAGCTACCCCACTGCACCATCTACAAGCACCTTGCCATGTCGAGGGTTCCCGCCCGGACCTGCATGTCCTCAAGGAGACAGCTCCTTAAAGATGACTCCAGCCACCAAACGTGTGCGGGGGAGCCCTGGAAAAGGGACCATGGGACAGCGAGAACCGTAATCAAGAGCAATCAGGAAGGTCTCCTGGGCGTGGAAGTCTACAACTGAGTAAACTGACCATGCCAGATCGGCACCCCAACCCAGAGCTCGATGGATACTACGATGAAGAATGCTCTGCGATGATCAACTGCCCAGTTCCATCTGGATGACACTAAGCCCGACTTCGAAAGCTTGGGGTACAGACACGAGATGGCGGCCGCCCGGCCACAGCCACTTGACGGTATTTATGACAGAGCAGACAATGTGCTGGATAATAGGATAACAATTAAACTTTTCTAATGATGGTATTTATGACAGATCAGACGATGTGCTTCATGATAAAAAAAACAAGTAGACATTTTTAATGAAGAACTCAGAATGGAATAGCCCATTATAGAAACGATTAATAACAGGGGAAAGAAACTTAATCCAAGAAAAAGAGAAGAAAACTTAATGCTCTCCTATCCCAATCAAAATATTCAATTCTAATGGATATTTACGACGACGAATTTCGGTCAGAGATGGTGCTGCCATAAACATCAACATTAATCTACTCAAGTTATTCTAAAAATGTTCAGCATGTTCGCATTATACCAGCCACTACTAAGCTATACCAGACACATATGTACGCCTGCAATGGAATTTTACACGAAGGCTATGTTTTAGTGGAAAGCGTTCGATGCGTGAAACAATAGAGTCCACGAATATGGCATCGAGAAATCGTATAAATAACCCTTAAAGGAATAGGCTCAATTTTTAAATCCGACTGAAATTCGTAGCAGTAAATTACATTATGATTTAGTCGTTTTATTGGAACATGAGGGCTTTAACACAAGAAACCCCCATTGTCTTCACATCACTGTGGACTATACAAATTTATGTGTGGCGGGAAGATGTACATAGTTTGAGAGGGATTGGTATCCATGCTTGCATTGGATTTGGGAGCTTTCTAATCACACTTTTTCAGTCGACTGCATATATATTTTCCACTTGGGGAAACTAAATATATTGGTTGATTTTTGGGGTTTTCTTATAAGGTTAACCATGAAATCGCCATCCGTTTCTTCGGCATTCACTTCCTCAGCTACCATGCCGATATAGTTAGGCCTACTGATCGACTTCTTCATGCAAAAGCTGACAAGAATATAATCTCCTTCTTTTATGGTACACTTCTATATAACTTCATCTGACTCAAGATCGACATCTTCATCATCTTCTTCTTCATCATCAACATGCATTTTTATTAGGTTCTCCTCCTCCTCCTCTTCCTCCTCCTCCTCTTCCCGGTCCTCCTCCTCCTCATCATCACCATCGTCGTCATCATCATCATCATCATCAACAACATCATCCGTCATCCATCATCATCACCATCATCATCATCATCATCATCATCATCATCCTCATCTATAACATTTTCACTCTGTTTAGCCTTTTTAAGATGAGGAACCTTAGAGGCGTTCCCAGTAGATTTAACATTAGAAGCGTTCCCAGTAGATTTTGCCTTTCCTTTCTTACAACATTTTATAGTTCCAATCTTTCAGGGGTGTCGGTTAGCATTCGGCATCTATCCTTGCGAGCACCCTGCCTCCCCCCCCCCCCCCCCCCCTTCGCAAAAAACATAAAACAAGTACACATATTGATGCAAGGCATCAATGGTAAATAGCGTGCCCGGAGCTTATTATAATTCTGAGAATAAACTCAACTGTTTCATGAAAAAATGAAGTTATATAAAGGCATACAAGCCACTTATGACAAAAATATACGTGGGCAATAAACACAAAAGAAGGAATATTTCTTCCAAAAAGATATGGGCAGTATTAGCTATGGGCTAGGAAAAGCAGCTTATATTTTTGGTCAGTCCAACAATTTTTCCATCCATCCTTTTTCTCCAGTCCAAACTCCTTAACAGAGTGAGGAACAGACATAATTAAGAGCAGCCAGTGATGAGAAAATTGCGCTACTGCATCAACAGAGCGTAACAGATCAAATTTGGGTTATCAGGTATCAACAACTTGTAAAGATAAAGAAATCAACAGAACTGACAACCCAGTCAGTAGAAAATCAGCGCAAGAAGCAGTACAGACCCTGACACCCATTCAAACATATTAAAGAAAAACTGTAAAGAATATTTTGAACCTAAATCTTGATACCTTCCTAAACAGACGTGAAGAGCTTATTACCAGGAAATATATTGGTGAAATATACACTGCAATGCTAGTGAAATGCACAAAGCAAGTATATTTTTGATGCAATACAGGACCACGATCTGTACCGACAGATAACCGTTTCAACAAAGTTAAGTGGGCAGGATAGAACCAATACCGTGAACATAATTTTCTCCAACGAAAATGATATAGTAGAAAACATTCTGACAAGACCCAGTGGGAAACAGCCACAATCGTGATCTGTTTCATTTAGCTATCATATCTATTAAACGATATCTTTACTGGAAACAGTGACAAACTATTAAATCAAGTATTTTTGCTCGACAAAAAGGCCAAAATCGGCCTCAACCGTTGTAATGATGACGATCTTGTTGACCATATATGCACATGTTAGGGTATTAGCCTGATAAGTCAGGTTCTACCAGTACACGTGGCTAATAATATGGGATATATAGAAATATTTTCACATTACTATAATAAATATTTGGTGGTAGAATTATTACAATATTTCGCACAGCACGAGAACATAGTGAGTTATACATGGCCTTATGTTCGAAAACTGGCTACAAGGCATGTAGAGATATTCTGCTACCGAATATATTATATTATTGGAATTTGACAATGGTGTGCCACCACTAAATTGCATATGACGAAATTAGTGTATAGTAAACATTTTTTAAACCTTTGATACTTTATTAGCGTATTCATATACGTATCTAACCATATGGCTGAACTTCTGGGGTCGAACCTATTGCAAACAGTGTGGTACAGAAAATCGTTGATCTGACAGAATTTGCGCCGATTTTCGGTATGGGATTGTGTACTATGAAATTACGTTCCTGTAGAATTTTTTTAAATTCGGAATACAACTAGCATATTTCCTATAAGTATTTGTGGGTGAAATTCTGGGGGTGAACGTATTGCAATGAAAACCATGAATTATCCTAAGTTTTAGCTTATTTACGTTATGAAATTTTCAAATCTCACTACGTCGTAAGCTTATGCCTATACCTATCTAAACATATAGGTGATATATATGAGGGATATGTCAGGACATATCGACACCTATCTGAATGTGGTGAATGTGAACCAACCATATTACAATGGGGCCATATGGCGAATATGTAACTACATATTACCAAATTACTTGATGGTAGAATCGTGCAAAAGCAGTAGTACATATTCAGTTATATACAGCTATATGTAAAAAAAATATGATTACAAACCGAGAACTGAGATTCTAATACTGAATATAGTATATTGTTGGCATTTGACAACTGTCCGTGGCTACTAAATTGAATATTACGAAATTACTATGTGATAGAAATCTCAAGATTCATTGGCGTATTCATATCCCTATCTAACCATATGGGTGAAATTATGTAGCCACACATATTGCAGACGGTAGGGTATTGAAAACCACAGATCTGGCAACATTGGAACAAATTACTTCACGTTCAAATTCTTTTAAATTCCCAATGTAACTAGCATATGTAAACTCCTATACGCCTATGTGAGCGAAGTTCTGGAACCGACCATGTTACGGAAAGTAGGGCACCGAAAACCACGAATACACCATCACTAAAGCTAAATTTTGCGTATTAAAATTACTTCATCTAGAATTTGTTAGATTCGGAATATAACTAGCTTATTACAGCTCAAGTCTATGTGGGGTAAATTATGGGGCTGAACATACTACAGACAATAGGGCACTGAAAACTGTGGTGGTTTATTAATACAATGAACCTTTCCAGTTTAGCTATGCCCTGCCCATCTCTAGCTAAACTCCACCCATACCACTCTCGAGTTGGGATCCATGGATTTCTGAACTACGATGGCAAGTGTCTACAATCTATGAATGGCCTTGTTAAAATATGTGACCTATAAATACGGGTGCTCTCTTAATACAAGTGGCCCATATTGTGTGGACCACGCATTAACAAGTGGTATTAGCCCTGTAATGCTCAATTTGCTCATGCCAATTTCAATAGAGGGATCCATTGCTAGGTATGCCACGCCTATTTCTAGCTAAGCTCCACCCCTTTTTTGCGTGTTGGAATCGATGTCTATATATACGCTGAATAATGTATTCCCAGACTTCCAATTTCAAGGTAACTATACAGATAAGCTGATGACTATTTTGAAACTAATTTGACTGGGTGCAACGAAAACCATGAATCGGCCTAAATTTGAGCCGAAATTATTTCATGGTGGATAATTTTAAATCTCACTATTCTGTAAGCGTATGCCTATACCTATCTAAACATATGGGTGACATTCTGTGGCCGAACCCATTATGAGCGATAGGCCAGGACATACCGACACCTATCTGAATGTGGTGAATGTGAACCAACCATATTATAATGGGGCCATACAGCGAATATGTAACTACCTACGATGAGATTACTTGATGGTAGAATTGTGCAAAAGCACTAGCTCATATTGAGTTATATGCATCCATATATAAAAAAAATTATTACAAATCCAGAACAGGCATTCTGATACCGAATATAGTAAATTGTTGGCATTTGACAACTGTCCGTGGCTACTAAATTGAATATTACGAAATTACTACGTGGTAGAAAACTCAAGATTCATTAGCGTGTTCTAATCGCTATTTAACCATATCGGTGAAATTATGTGGCCAAACCTATTGCAGACAGGTAATAGTAGGGCATTGAAAACCCACAGATCTGACAAAACTGAAACGAATTTACGCGATGAAATCGTATACTACGAAATTACTTCACGGTCGAAATTTTTTTAATTCCCAATATAACTATCGTATTCAAATCCCTCTACGTCTATGTGAGCGAATTTCTGGAGTCAACCATATTACATACAGACAGTAGGGCACCGAAAAGCACGAAAACCCCAACATTTAAGCCAATTTTTGCCTAATAAAATTATTTCATCTAGAATTTGTTAGATTCGGAATATACCTAGTATATTAAGGCTTAAGTCTATGTAGGTGAAATTATGGGGCTAAACATACCACAGACAATAGGGCACTATAAACTGTGAATCACCGGAGATTTAGCAAATTTTCGGTATGAAATTGTGCACTACGAAATTACTTCATGGTAAACAATTTTTTAACCTCAATCCATTACTTCACTAGCGTATTGATATACCTATCTAACCATATGGTTGAAATTCTGTGGCCGAATTTCCTGTAGACGTTCTTAACTTAGCACATGCATAGGCCTACACTTTCGGTTGATTTCTGTATTCAACAATCTGCTACAATATTATTGACAGTAGTTTTGACTGGAAATTTGGAACATAATTGCATTGGCCCTTCATGGATTTATTCCCACGGATGGATTACAGACAAAAGGATACTACTGATAATCACACATCCGTTATTCATTCGTATCCCACGAGTATCTCTTATGTAGGGGCCTATTGAGTAGCCATTGGCGTAACGATTTCACGATACACAGTGTTGCTTCTACAGTCTGCTACGGAGATAGACTGGGTCCTGGTCTGTCGGGTATCCGAAGTTGAGTCTGTGTAACAGTCTAGTCGTCGTGATAACGTAAGAAGATGACCGGTCATTACATTAGAGGTGTAGTTTCGAAGAAGCCAAGCCTTTATTTTTAGATGGATCCATTATTGTTAGCGAACTCTGTCTACTTTTTCGCCCTCTACAACATTATACCGCATGTTTTTCTTTTGAAATTTACCACACACATAGTACACCTCAAGACTGTCTGTAACAAGTCTGTAATTTTTACCCTATCTCTAATGCAACAAATGTGAATCATACTATAATACAATACGGGAATGGTTAAACAGACATGGTACATCATCGTCGTCCTCATAATTTATTAACCCTGTATTACCTAAATTGAGTCAAGAATATAAAAAAGATATTTGGTTATTGAGTGCCTATTTGCAGGCCAATAGACGCCCGTTTTGAAGAGTTACTATTGGAATGACTGGCTCAATTATCGAGCCAGTCATTTCAGTGGTGAATTTTCAAAAACGATCTTTTCTTGACCTGCAAATTAACATCCTCAAGATCACTGTAGAGGCCGGTTTTGGCGGCCTCCTCATGAAAGTGTTAAAATACATTAAGAGAAGATGATAGGCTTACATGGGCAGTCATTGTCGTTGCAATACTTAATACAGGTCTATGATAGCAACAAGTAGGTGGGTAGGGTGGGCTGGGCTACCAGTCAAAGTATTAAAAAGATATTCGTATAGTTAACTTTATCTGAGATATTGAAATTTCGGTGATAAACATTCTAAAGGATTTTGTTAGAAAAACACACAATTGTGCCCAAGTAAGTCACATCTTGGTGGCGGTTGCTTGAAATGACTTCCATAGGCCTAACGTTAGTCAATCGGTCACTGAATCCGGATGGTATATTAATACATTAATACCGCGCTCGTGTTGGTATCGACGGATCTCTGAGCTTCTTGACTATCAATTTCCAGAAAACTATTCAGGTAAGGTGTTGATTATTCTGAAACCAATTTGTCTGGGTATTGTTGCTGCTTATGGCAGTACTATCGCCTAGTCAAATTAGTTTCAAATTTTTCACCAGCATGTTATGTAAATAGCAAAGAAATACAATTCGTACAACGTGTCGGACTATTAAGCATTTAAGACGGACTAAATTGAGTCAGTCATGACGTCATCCCATACGTCACGTCGTTGATTATGGCATCATATGACGTAATATGATGGATAGACAACATGAAAATGCCAATTAGCAAGTGGTATTAATTATCCTCCCTCCGTCAGAGGATGAGTACATTGTATTCAGGGCAACAATCTATGATTGGCCTCGTTAAAATATGTGACCTATAAATATGGGTGGTCTCTTAATACAAGTGGTCCAGTGTGGGCCACGCATTACCAAGTGGTATTAGCCATGTAATGCTCAATTTGCTCATGACAATTTCAATAGAGAGATCCATTTCTAGGTATGCCACGCCTAATTCTAGCTAAGCTCCACCCCGTTTTGCTTGTTGGAATCGATGTATATATATATATATATACGCGGAATAATGAATTCCCAGACTTCCAATTTCAAGGTAACTATACAGGTAAGCTGATGACTATTTTGAAACTAATTTGACTGGGTGCTTTTAAAGGTTTTCTGCCTCTGGCCGCAACAACGCCAGGTCAAATTAGTTTCAAAATATTTAACACGATGTTGATTAAACAGTAAAGACATACAATTCGTACACTTGCCGGACTATTCAATGTTCATGACTGAGCTCGATACGCCATTCATTTACGCATTTTGGATTGTGACGTCAGCCTGTATATGAAGTAATTGATTATGACGTCATATCCTTCAGTTACAGATCGAACCCAGCCATTATCATAGAAAATGACTGTTGAATAAATAGCAAAGACATACAATTCGAACAGCGTGTAGTCAAATTAGTTTCAAAATATTCAACAGCTTGTTGATTAAGTAGTAAAGACGTGCAATTCGCATACTTGACTGGCTATTCAATGTTCCTGGTGGAGCTAGATACGTCATTCATTACACCTTTTGATTGTGAGGTCCAGCTACATCTGACCTAAATAATTATGACCTCATATACAGAAAAATCCATTATCATAGAAATGTCCTATGTCTAATTGCCGTCCAAGAGACCATTATGGTTTTTCTTTTGCAATTTACTACTGGAATTATAGGATCGGTTATCCAACCAGTCATTCCAGTGGTAAACTTTCAAAACAAGTTCTCCGGCGAGTAGCTAATGCAAATGGACATTTCTCACGATCATCGCAAGAAGCCATTTGTGGTCAGTTTGATAGAGTGCTAAAGTGGACATATAAGAGACGCCGCGAGTGGGCGTGTGCTTGAGTGCTTTCATCTGCAGAATGAATGATAAACTTGTTTTGTACGCAGTCCTCCAGCATAAGAAGCTTATTTAGAGTAGTTATTTGGCGTTCCGTTGGCTGTTTATTAAAATAATTAAGCGGTCAACGCCGCGCAAACACTATTACAGTCGGACCAGAACAAATAAGAGAACTCGCCATGAATCACGCGCATGAAGATCATAATTATGAGATATCCAGCAATCTAAAAATAGAGCCGTGTCTTCGCGCCGAGAATTATTAGATCTCGTATCGATGGAGATCTCGCGAGACACAGCCCCACAATCCCCTGCGCGAAATGGCCGCGCCTATAGGCAATTCTAGGCAGCAATAAACAGAAGCGTACCAGCTGGAGCGGGCACGTAATTGATACACGGCATCACGAGGAATAACAACTGCGTTGTTTGGAATGCTATCCCGTGGCAGACGACATTTCATGTATGGTGATTATACCCACGTTTTCCAAAGACTAGATTGCTCGGTTGATGACGTGTCATCGCAAATCTCCACATGCGCCGCGTTGACTTTTTTACCTACCGGGGAGGGGGTTGGGGTGGGGGCGGAGCCCAATGTAAGTGGCCTCTTCTAACTCATATACCAGATTTAGTTGAATTCCGACCAGCGGTTTCAGAGGAGTTCCGTTGCAATCGGTTTTTTACCTTTTGACCGAACACATCCACACCACACTGCTGGAGGTGGAGCCAAATGTAAATGTCCTCATGCACCCCTGAATCACGCGAGTAACTCACACACCAAATTTGGATGAATTCCGTTCGACGGCTTCCTAAGAGTTGCGTTACAATCAATTCACTCAGATAACCAGACATACACGCACACACTCAATCACGCACGCACGTCGTACATACGTACGTACGTACGCACGCACAGAGAGAGAGAGAGAGAGAGAGAGAGAGAGAGAGAGAGAGAGAGAGAGAGAGAGAGAGAGAGAGAGAGAGAGAGAGAGAGAGAGAGAGAGAGGATGAGGGTGGGGTGGGAGAGGGGGTACAGAGAGGGAGAGAGAGAGAGAGAGAGAGAGAGAGAGAGAAGAGAGAGAGAGAGAGAGAGAGAGAGAGAGAGAGAGAGAGAGAGAGAGAGAGAGAGAGCGGAGAATGAGGGACGGAGAGGGAATGAGGCTGGTGGGAGAGAGAGAGAGAGAGAGAGAGAGAGAGAGAGAGAGAGAGAGAGAGAGAGATGGGGTGGGGGAGGGGATTCAGACACATACATGCAAGTACACACGCACGTACGTATGCACGCACCCATGCACACGGCACGGCATAGTCCTTCGAAGAACGAACGTGGAGATAGCAAAGTTAGAATTATGTAGGCCTGCATGTGTACTTGCGTGAGGGCATTCACTCGCGCGTGTGTGTATGCGTATGTGCGTGCATGCGTGCGTGCCTTCATGCGTGTGTGCGCGAGTGCGTGCATGTGCTCAAATCAATTGTAATGCAACTCATCCGAAATCATTAGATGGAATTCAACCAAATATGGTATATGGGTTCCCCATATTATTCCGAAGTGCACGAGGTTATTACATTTGCCTCTGTCCTCAGGTGGGGGTTGGGTGGGGTCGGATTGTGGTGATGGGTGGGGCCAAAAGATCAAGAAATTGAATGCAATGCATCTCGTCAGAATCATTTAGACGGAATTCAATCAAATGGCAAGAGGGCCATTTACATTTAAATATTGTAATGTTTAGTTTTATGATTGCGATATATTCTCAATAAATACACTTAACCCATTAATTCCCGTGTCGGCCAACACCGGCCTATACAGTGTCGGAGCCCAGGAGAAAGCTGCTTTTGAATAGTTCACTCTGGAATAAGTGGTTTGATAAACGAGTCAGTCATTTCACGGGTAAATGTTCAAAAATAATCTTCTGTTGGTCATCCAATCGAAATGGGCATTTTATTAACACTATTTGTTCATTAAAGGATTAATAATGTTATCTAAAACAATCGCCACTTCTGCTTGTAATGCAGGAGTTATCTTCCCTTTTCTCTGTCTTAATGCATTGCAAGCTAACTTATTAATAATGTATCTTGCATTCAATCATTTATTGTATATTATAAGATGATAATGAATAAAATTAAAATTAAATTATTTACATCGACAACACACATACTCAGGCAAACACACACTCTATACATATGTATCTAGTGTGCCGTTGAGACAGCATTCCGCAAGCCTGTTGAGAGGATAATATCCGAATAATCAAGACCCGTGACACCTGGTCTATGGCTCGGTAGTTATTACCTAAGGGTAAAGTGTATCAAGTCGAGTCCCCAAATAGTCACAATTACTTGTCCCCCAACAGTAGCGATTATTCATGACCATACATGCCTGCAGCTTAGGTGACATACTATAGGAGACTTATTTATATTTTACTTTATTGAAGAAACCTTAAATAATGGCTCAATTGTGATCTGAAAGTGTAAAATGAATCCGTTAAGCACATTTCTTTTCATGTCCTACATTACTTTCAAAATGTCCCCCAACAGTTGAAGCTATGGGTGATGTTCCCCAAAAGTCGTATTTTCTAGTATATATATATATATATATATATATATATATATATATATATTATATATATATATATATATATATATATAGTATATATAATATATATATATATATATATATATATATATATATATATATATATATATATATATATATATATATATATAATATATATATATATATATATATATATATATATTATACTCTTACGTCGTGCAGACTGATGATAACCATAGAAATCGCATTATATTAATGATGATAACTCATGACTGAGCGGCCTTAGCGATGATTCAAATCACCAGTGCAAAATATGCTATTTATGTAGTGGAAGTTACATACGGACTATTTTTTTTATATTTGTAAACGTTTCATGTATCTTTGCAAGCAAAGGTAAGATACATAGTCATATGCTATTTGAATTTTGAAGTGATGCTGGTCCACGCTCCGTTAATGCCTTGATTAGAGGGTAGAATAGAATATATATGAGATGATGGGCAGCTAGGTGCAGCAATGTTGAAATACTATAACAAGGGATATTAGAATCAACAGCAACTCGCAAAACCAAAATTTTAATTGACGTGTGAAGCATATGCAAAGGAAGAAATAATATGTATACACATGGCCGAAGTGCGAAGTCGATGGAGATATTTGAGGAATGGGTCTAAGATTTGTTGTTACCCCCACCAACCATACAGAATAGGACGGGGTCTGGGTCCTCCCTCTGAATAATGTGAAAATTAGATGCGCTTAGAAGCCATCCCATATATCTCCTACAACTCTAAGTAACAAATAGCATCCTCTTGGATTTTTAATACTGTACTCTTTATATGAGTATGAGCCAACCCCACCCCCCCCCCCCCCCCCCCCCTTCACCCCTCCCTCGAACCCCTCACTACCAACTCTTACGGTCGTTATACATATGTTCAGCCATGTCAAGCCATATGAAGGCCTCTTTTAAATATCCAGTGCCAACTGTCCCGCCGACACGCACGCACGTACGTACGCACGCACGCACGCATACACACCATGCCAATATGGCTAAGCAAGAAGATGCGAAATCATTTAAATTGCTTATTTCATAAAATTTTACAACATGCCTATCTGGGCAAACCCATATGGGACCCATGTGTTTACAACAATCTGGAAATCATCTGGGCGAGCCCATATGGGGCCCATCTAGAACCCACTTAGGTACAACAATCTGGGGTTCATCTGGACAGGCCATATGGAACCCATGTAGGGCTCATCTAGGACCCATGTGGTTACAACAATCTGGGATGCATCTGGGCAAATCCATATGGGGGCTCATATAGGACACCTTTGGGACCCATTTGCTATTATATATATGATTTCCTAGATGGATCTAGGAAATCATTGTTGTACCCATAGAGGGCCTGCCATAAGCAGCAACAGCACTCAGTCAAATTAGTTTCAAGATATTCAACAGCTTGCCTGTATTGTTTTCTGGAAATTGATAGTCAGGGAGATCGATCGATTATTTAAATTGCTTATTTCATACGCACTAGCTGTTGAATAGTTTGTTACTAATTTGACATAACGGTGTTGCTACCTCATCTGTCTATTCATCCAGCATCTGTCCATTATATTACTTAAGCGAGTCCTTAAGAACTGCTGGTCAGGAAGGACCCATAGTGTCAGATCCAGGCTTGGTCACGGGAAGCTGTCGATTTAGTTTTTGACCATCTTGGATTCTGCGCTATTAATTCTGTTTGACATGAAATGCAATAACTTCATGGCCTTCATCAAAGGCAAGAGCTGAGCAAACCTTGTTCACATGCTCAACATGATTGGTAGATTTGTCTTGGATAACCTACCCTGATAACGCATCTCGCTGGGCCGATACCGGGCCGATACTGAAAGGGTATCCGTCCAGAATCGGCCCAGTAAGCTGCGTTATCTGGGTAGTTAAAAAAAACCCACTTTTCCTCTGAATCCCGCTGAAAGAATTCGGCCACAATTTAGCGAATATAATTAGGAACTAAGGTCCAATCAAATATCTTTGAAGGAAAACTGCGCAGGTCCACCGTGCAGACACATGCACGAATGCACACAAACTCGTCTGACACAACAACCCGTCCTACCGCTCGCTCACAACGTGAATTAGGAATATGTTCAATTGACCAAAGAATACTTAAGTTCTTCGCTTAACATTGCTCTAGCATTTATACGTAATCATAATAAACTCAGAATGGAAGAAATCGATTCTTAGAGCCCGCACCTTTCAATGTCTTTTCTTGTGGTGGTTAGGTGGGTGGGTATCCCTGTACACCCTTCTATGAGAGGTGGGACATCCATTTAATATCTTCCTCCAGACAATGCCATCTGGCATGCCCTTTTTGTGGAACCTGACCCGGCCCCTCAAATTTGCCTCCGGCGCCCCTGTCCATCAAATGCGTTGGAAATGGCAAAAAATAAGAAAAGTACCTCTTTATGGTTGTCAAGAGCTAGAGTGATATCGCTATAGACTGTAGGTGTTTATGATGTTTATTGTTGATTGAGACTGGAGAAAGCCAGATTGATAGGGAGTGATAGCATGTCTAATATAATTGTAGATCCATTTAAAAAAAGGTTTTCTCCATGACCTTGTTTAGACAGCTCAAGAGCGATATTGGTCTGTAATTTGAGCAGATGTTCTTTTGACCCTTTTTGAAAATTGGGGTCACATTAGCTGGTTTCCAAGAAGTAGTAAAATATGATTTGCTAATAGAATGATTGAAAAACTGTGCTAGAATTTGGGACAAAACTTGTTTACATTCAAACAATAGTTTGGGGCTTAGTCTGCCAGTACCAACTGCCTTAGATGTATCCAGATTGGGAAGGACATCGACAACATGAAGACATGTTATTGGAATCGAGTTTAGGGTATTTTCACTGTATAGCGAGGGAAAATGTAGTTGTGGGTTAGAATCGGCAATGCTAGAAAAATAACGATTGAGGAGATCGGCCTTTT
This sequence comes from Chaetoderma sp. LZ-2023a, assembly GCA_034401795.1. Lineage (NCBI taxonomy): Eukaryota > Metazoa > Mollusca > Caudofoveata > Chaetodermatida > Chaetodermatidae > Chaetoderma > Chaetoderma sp. LZ-2023a. The sequence continues at coordinate 72,203,617 of CM067371.1, read as the reverse complement.
CTGAAAGATCATACATGAAGGAGGCATCTTCACGCCGTGTAGGGGTATTTCACGAAAATTAGAGTTAGTTTACATATTTTCCACTACTGTTTATAGCCAATCCGTAGGTTTGTAAATTTTCGGACAGTTTTGCTTTATGATCGTGTTTCGTTTCCCATACTAGGGTGTTGACTAGATTCGACTGCTTTATGAAATTAGATATATATCCTGTTCTTGCTTAGTTTTCCTTGGTTTCTTAAATAATTTTTCTTTAATTTGCATTTCATGTTTAATTTTAGTGGTGAATCATTTTGGTTTATAGTGACTATTTTATTAGGAATTGTGACGGTAGCTGCCTTCATAATGTCTGTGGTGATGGTCAGGTGCCAGGTGTCAACGTCATTGTTATCGGACAGGGTGTCCCGCGGGGAGTTAATTAAGTGGTTCCTGAAGTTATTCCAGTCCGCTTTCGCATAGTCCCATGTAGACACTTATAGGATTGATGTTTAGGTAAAGAAGATGTTAGGCCAACGCATACTGCAGTGTGGTCGCTACAGAAGGGTGCTAGCACGCCACTGTCTATCACTGTTCCGATATTATTAACAATTATTGGATTTAGCAACGAGTTGGTAATGGGTCGAGTTAGTTTAGTTAGTGGTTGATGAAAGCCAAACGTTGTAATGCTGTCTTGTAAGTGGTGCTTGGCTTTGTTGGGAAGGTCTTCGTTTAAGTCTCCAAGTAGAACAAGATTTTTGTTTGGTCTATGATCACGGATATTATATATGTTGTCATATATGGGTTGCCATTTATCGACATGAGTATTTGGTGGATGATAAATAGCACACATTAACGATTTGGGACTGTCGTGGATCTCTAACCAAATCATCTCGATATCAGGACACTCATACCGGTGTGTCGAAAAGCATCAATATTGCTTGATATAAACGCAAACTCTTCCTTACGCCTATTGACGGTCTCTACAAAGCGTCTCTTGGAAGCCTGGGAAATTGAGTACATCATAGCTGAGATTTGGTGTTAGATGGCTTTCGGTGATGGCTATAATATTTAATTAGCTTCTACAAGATGGATTTTGTCCTTAAAGTTCTCATCTATTGACAAAAGATACATATCCTAGCTAAATTTTGGACTATTTGTTACTTTATGGACACTTTAACGAACTAGATCTTTAACCGCCATTTTAGATTGATATTTGCTGGCGCCATGAGTTCAGACTCTATTGTCATCGCCGGCAAGCAATCGTTGGTATATGACTTGACGACGTGACTATTATGCCCATTTTAACTCCCAAATAGCGCCACGTGCATTTAACTTATTATTTCTAATAGCAACAGGTTATAATTCTAAGTTAAATTTGGACATTCAGTCTACAAACACTGGAATCTAAGTTTAATTTTCCCCGTTTCTTGTTTATTTAATTACAGGCCATTATTTTAATTTCTTTATTCTTGGTTGATAGTATTATCATTCAGTTTCGTCATAATATTTTTTATTAAAAATTCTACAGACTGCCCTCCACCCCATCCCACCTCCATGAGAAATAAAGTAATTCCCCCTCCCACCTCCTCCTCTACACGGCATACACCATCGACACCCGCCAACAACAGTTCATTAAGTAGCAACAGGCAACACACCCCTAGTAACATCTTAGTTTCTTGACTTTTTTCAATTATGACTTATTTAGAGCAACCCTTCGGGGGAAGCAACGCAACCCTTCGGGGAAGCACCTCTAAGAGCGAGTCAAATACATCTCGGTGTAAGCGGCCAATAAATCAAACTACCCACCTACCTACCTAGTGATAGTCATTGATATGCTGGCTTCCATAACGAGCGCGTAGTAAGTGCCTAGCATAGTTCAATACCAGTTGTATGTTTGTTGTGGTGCCAGTGACAACAAATATTTATAGCAAGTTTACTGAAAACTGTTGCTGCCTATAATAGCAACAGCTTTCCGTCAAATTGTTGTGAAAATAATCAGCTTATAATATAATTGCCACGAGGTAATGAGTCGATACAAATTTAGCTGAAAATCGTTGACGTAACAATTTTCAATCAAATTGTTCTCAAAATAATCAGCAAGGCAGACTCCTATGTGGTAAAACCACCCAATTTGGCACATACATTCGTAGTATGAGCGGCTAGAAATTTTAGGCTAGGTCAAACGGTCACACATCCAGGTCATGGGGGTCACTTAGTTAGGGAATAGAGGAATATACATTTTCGTCGATAACCCTGCAATGCAAGAAGGTGGAATCACCAGATCCATAACATACATTCATATTGTGGTTGGCTAGAATAACAATTTATTTTCACGTCAAAGGTTTTAATATCGAGGTCACGGGGTTACGTAACGTAGTGCATTACCAAAAAATATGCGTGAGTCTGCATCTCCCTCGAGTGAATCCAGTCTATCGAGCAAGCATATGTCGGTATAATCAACTACGTCACACGTATGATGACGTCATAATCAACTATGTCATGAATGACGTAATTAAGTCCGGCAGAAACGCTTATTAGTCCGCAAAGTTCTACTATTCGTATGTCTTTCATATTTAAGAAACATTCTGATAGACAACAACAGCACCCAGTCAAATTAGTTCAACAGCTGTTTAATATTCAACAGCTCACCTGCATAGTTTTTTGGAAATTGAATTTCAGGGGGTGCGGAGATCGATCGATCCTAACACGGGCAAAGCGTGGTCGGACCATAGCTAAAACGGGATTTCTCCATTTCTAATGGGTTTGAATCGGCCCTTCCCTGTGTTCCGTAGGGAAAACGTTTCAAAAGGTTTTGCTAATCTGCAAACTATTGACAATCTGCTGTTTTCGTATTAATTACATCATATAATATACAAAACGACAAAAGCCGATTTTGCACGCGAAAAGAGCAGATTATCAATAGTTTGCAGATTTAGCAAAACGTTTTGAGACGTTTTCCCTACTGAACGCAGGGATGTAATTGTTGTGTTCCTGATCCTGATTAGTTATGACGACACGTCCACAGGACATTCTTTCGCCGCACATTCGTCGAGTACCAGTAACTAAGTTAAATATGTTGTTTTCCTCTGGTTAATTATGTAAATTTAGTAGTAGCATGTGTTGAGCTTTCTGAACTGCTTAGATCTTGTGATAGTTTGTTCCAATCCCTATTCGTCTTTGGAATAAAGCTGACTTTAAAGGTGTCGGTTCTCGCATAAATTTGATTGAAGTGGCTGTTGTGCATGTTTTTGGTTTTCCAAATTGGCTTCTGTAGACTGCGTAATCGTAGATTTGTTTGTTGCTGTAGACCTTTGTTTTCGTTTCCTTCTGTCTTTCAATGGTGGGAGTTTTAGGTTTTCCATTATATTTGTCATACATAGTCTGAGATGATGAATCTAGCTGCAAGTTTCTGCACATTTTCTATTTTGTCATGAAGACTTTTTTCATAAGGGTCCCAAACTGTACTTTTATCTTCCAAGCCTTGTATATGCTTGAAGTCTGATTTCTTGGGAACAGAATGATACATTTCTCCACAATAGTCCTAAAGTTCTGTACGATTTGCTGCATATCTGAGTGATGTGTTTGTTCCAGCTTAGGTCATTTGTGACGTTGACACTCGAATACGTTACCGATGAGACAAGACTTAGACTGGTTCCTTTAGCGTGTAGTCAAATTTGATGGTTTGTTTTTTCAGGTGTGGCGCATTATGTTGGATTTTGCTGGTTGGAAGCTGATTCCCCAAGTGGTAGCCCAGTTACCTAACATGTTTATGTCATGTTGAAGTGCTTCGCAGTCCTTCTGTGTTTAGCTACTGTTGTCCGATTGATTCAGATTCCTGGAAGTCTCTTCCGCCCATTTCTACCTAAGCCCAACCCACCTGTTACGTATCTTGGATCAGAAACTTTGAAACCTGAATTGATACAATCTAAATTCAAAGGTAACTGTGCAGGTAAGCTGTTGAATATTTTAGAACTAATTTTACTCGGAGCTGTTGATAGCTATGGCAGCAACATCTCCCAGGCAAATTAGGTAAAAATAGTCAACAGAATGTGTTTCAAAATTGTAAATATCTGAAAGTCAATTTATATACTTACGTGACTGAGCTACCGTCATTTTGATGTTAGCTAACATGTGACATATTTGATTATGACGTCAGATACTTGAGTGACCGATCTCAACCCTCTATTGCGTGTGGTATTGGGTGCGTTCGTGGGCGCGTTTGCGTGCGTGCGTGTGCGCATGTGTGATGTGCACGGCTAGGATCCATTTGGACTGGATCACGATGTGAAATCCAATATGGCGAACATGCGGAAAGCCAATTTAAAAACAACTTTCCATAGGATGACTTGCTGTTAGTTTGACTGATAGAGTTGAAGCTGGTCTACCTGGTGTTCATCTTAAAAAAATAAGTTCCATGCTATAATTAACTCTCAACCATTTGAATGTGAAATCAAATATGGCCACCTGAATATGGCCAACGGGTGGACCTCTTCTATATTTTTTTCTGTGCAATACCTGTCAGTAGTTTTGGTAGTTTCAGTCAAAACCTTGGAAATAAATTGGGCATAGCATATGGACGATATCAAACATATTTGTATTGGATGGCAAATGCATTATAGTTGCTGGGCTGTTATTTTGGAAATCGGTTTCCAGTCAATGGGTCTCAATTACGCTAATCTAATACATCGTTGTTAACCAACTGGTTTACAATGCATTGAACAGGACGACAAAAACTGATGATGTAGACAAGAAGTGTGTATGCGTGCGTGCGTGCGTGCGTGCGTGCGTGCGTGCGTGCGTGCGTGCGTGCGTGCGTGCGTGCGTGCGTGCGTGTGGTAGTGAGAAATGTAATATAAAGGCAGCTCACTCAGATTCACTGCTAAACAGATTAAAAGATATAATAACATAGCGACACAAGATTATTGTATACAGGACACCTGATTTTAATAAATAAAATTTCCCTTTAACTGAATACTCGCTATATACATTTATTCCAAAACATTGTGATTTTCGAACCACGAAAATAGAAGTCAGCTAATATCTTGAGCCCGTATGGTATCAGAAACATACAAAAGATTTCGAAAAAGCAGATATGCAAAATCGGCCGTTATCGTGTGCAAACCGAATAACAAAGTTTAGCAAAATGTTTAGGAAGTTTGAGCTACCAAACATACAGGGTACGTTCGACTATCGAATTATATAGCTCAATCGAGTCGACTATTTGTCAGTCGATAGTGGTGCGTCCGACTGGCAAGTAGTTGACGACCATTGGTTACTTTAAGAGTTAAAGAGAAAATAGCTTACAGAGCTCTAAATTTAAAATACGGAAATATGTGCATATCATGTCTTCCAATCCAATAGACCGTACCGCTTTATCCATCCGCCCTATGACGTCAAAATCAAGTACGTGACGTGTAAAATGACATCATAATGAATGACGTCATGAATGACGTAGATAAGCATATTTGAAGACGGACTATGTGTTGTTGTACGAATTGTATGTCTTTACTATTTAATAAATATTATGTTGAATATTTTGAAACTAATTTGACTGGGCGCTGTTGCTGCCATAGGTAGCAACAACACTCAGTCAAATTAGTTACAAAATATTCAACAGCTTACCTGTATAGTTCTCAGAAAATTGATAGTTAGGGCATTCGGTGATCGATCAATCCCAACACGGCGAGGTGTGAGTGGAGCTTAGCTAGTGATGGGAGGGGGGGGGGGGGGCATAGCTAAAACTGGAAAGGTCTATTATGTTCAAAATATTCAATAATACGTTTTATTTTGTTTAGGAAATGCGTTAAATTATTTTTAGATGCACTTTAAACGTACTGCCGAACACTGGTATTTTAAGAATACTTGGATTGGAAGACGATACTGAAGGCAGCAATATGTTCCAATATAATTATGCTTAACATATGTTATTTATGAGCTGGACCGGACAATAACCACAAAACTGACGGCAGAATTCACTAGCAATTCGTGGACGTTTGTGTAATAGTTATATTTCTGAATTAATAATGTATTATTATGTAACTTATTTCTTTGAGGTTATTTCGATAATGTTTGTAGTGCGCATTGCCCGCGTTTATAGCTTGAAGCAATGGCTTCTGTAACAATAGTTCGCGAGTCGAAAGCACCTAATGCTGCTTTCCAATCAAACAGCTACCCACTTAGATTTGTGACTCTGATGTTGCTGAAGCACATGCCGCACGCTTCAAATATTGGCGAACAGCAACAGTTGACACAAGCAGCGAAGAATTTCTGCGCGCAGCCCAGATTGATCACGCACATGCGAAGACATGGTGTGATGGACCAGATGTGTTGGAACGTTACAAGCGCGAACTCGCATCCCCACATTAGCGCCAATGGTGCCGCGCATAGGAACGTCAGGAGCTTGTAGCAACAGTTTTTGCCGAAATTAAAGCAACAATAGGCAAGGCTCCATATGCATTCAATACTGTGGGCTCCATCAGGTTCACCAATTACATCTTCAAATTGAACCTGTGGGCAATAATGTTAATGATGAAATTAGGTACGCCTAGTCCATCTCTACATAGAAAACAAGAGAGAGAGAGAGAGGGAGAGGGAGAGCGAGAGAGAGAGAGAGAGAGAGAGAGAGAGGGGGGGGGGGAGAGAGGGAGGGGAGGGGAGGGGAGAAAAAGAGCGGAGGGAGAGAGAGAGAGAGGGGGAGGGAGGGAGAGGGGGATGGGATCGGTGCCTCCTATTAATGCATGGGCTGGATCCCCAAACACGCACCGACTGATGGCACACGCATCTCCCGTGACAGCATTTAAACAGTCCGAGAATTATTACAGATCAGTAAGAAATTTTGACGCGACTATTTAGTCCAGTAAATATATAGTTTGACCCAGGACAAATTGCAACAAAAGCTCTCTTTTTTATGTCATTCATGGTGTTCCCATGAGTAACATATCCAAAATAGGACAAAATCGGAAGGCCGGAAATTGGTTAATTTGCATAAATTCAATATGGTCGCCATGCAAACATTTGCAGTCCCATATCTCCTAAACGCTTGGTTTTAAACGATATAAATGTATTACAAGCAAATGGGAAAGTGACCCCATAGAGTAAATCATATTTCATTTTATGCTTGACATTTCTAAAACTTTAAATGTCGTCGTCTATTACGCAATTATGACGTCACACTCGGGGATAATAGTTAAAGGGATATTCCACTGGGGGATTTTATGCATCTGGCGTAAAGTACTAATTTTCCGCATTAATTTGAGACCAAGAGCACAATTTTATGCCAACAAATAAAAAAAGATATCCTCAATTTAAATTGCTAAAGTAACCAGTAGATAGAGGCGCAATTTTGGAGACGCGGCTGACGTCACCGACACACCTCTCTTTGCCCGATCGAGGATAGCCATAGCCAGGGGAGGTAAATCTTGCATCCCGCGGATAATTAGCGTACTGCCTAAACAACTGACGCTTTGGAGGCGTTTGGAGGAAATTAAAGTGCAATTAGTGTCCCGATGATCGCGCCAGTCATTCTAGTGCTAAATTGTCAAAAAATGTCTTCTTATGGGCAATTTCTATTTTAAAAAAACATTGAAGGGTTATGCCAGGAGCATGTTTGCAATCAACCAGCTACAACAAATTCTTGAAAAATATATGATGAAAGTAATTTCTCTGAAAGCTGTTGCTATTGCAACTTATGCTTCCAGTCAAATTCCAGTTTCAAAATATTCAACAGGCAGTAAATACGGGTCAACAATTTAAAATTTGGGATCAATTAGTCAACTCTTTCAAGGACAGAAAAGCAGAAAGCTTAAAATTTACCCTGCATAGGCCTATTGTGTGAAACTAATTAGTTTGGAACCTACTGCAACATAATTCCAGGCAAATTTAATTCAGAATATTCAATACTCTGCATAGTTATTTTAAAATTGTGAGTAAACGTTGTAAATGATTAATAACTCTGGATTTCAATAGTGTGAAAGCACTAAATTACTAATTATGTCTAGCGTACACTTGTCATTATTTACTAGCTGTCACCTACTATCGTCTAAGAAGTAAGCCGCCAAGCGAGTGCCTATAATTGACCGACCGGACAATCAGCGACATCGTTTCATTTTGGTTTGCAAACCCCATTTTATAATTGATGCAAGCAAATACTGACGTTAATTGTCGAGCTTGATTCTGTTATATTAAAATTAAGTACCGTGCCTTGTTTTGAAATGCATGACACATTATTTTTAAATTATGCAGACTATATGTTCTAAACTTGTGTCTTCCAAATTTAAATGTGGAGGATATCCATCCAGTGCCGATGTTATGAAGCCATCTTTCAGTTAGCTCCTCTTCATGCGGATGCTTCTGAGGATCATTTCATGATGGGTTCTATTACTGCAAGCCCATGCTTGACATGCGGACGTGTTGCGATTTAACCATCTCATGCCAGCACTGGCCTCTGCAATCGTCAAGTTGAGGACGCAGGTCAAGAGAAGGCTATTTTTGAGAATTTACAACTAAAACGACTGTCTCAGTAACTGAACCAGCCATTCCAGTGGTTAATTTAAAAAAATAGTAATCGCTTGGCCTGCAAATGGACATTCAATAAGGAAATATTCTGATTTTCCTGAAAGAATTTGGTCATGAAAGGGTTAATTAATATTCGGCCTTCATAACGCGAAGTAAACAGGTAAATCTAAAAGCGCTGGCGATATTTTGCTGGTGTGTCGTTGACGTCATAATCTCGCGGTTTCTCGCTCTTGTTGCGAGAAAATGGATGCGCCCGAGGAGACACGTTTTCGAACGTTTTGGCATATTCATTTTATTATTTCTCGGCAATGGAACAGTGTATTTTTCTTCTTTTTTTGCGGCAACTATTTCGGATTATTGTATATTTTTAGTTGACTTATTCCCGATTTTCACTGGAATTTCCCTTTAAACATTGCACGTCGGTTGGACTACTGTAACAAAAAATCTATTAAATCCTCATTGAAAAGAAAACTTCAGGATGACATCCCAGACACTAGAACTCTTCTCTGTCATGAAACTGAAATCACATTTCCGGACCATTTATTCTATAATACGCGATAATAAAGATGAAGGCATTTTCATGGTTAGAACTTGGGATTTCCAACGGTCCATCGTGAACGCAGGCGATGAACTGAAAAAAGATGATAAATGGGCTATGCAGTTGAGCTCCCATCAGTTGATGCTATCTATACCAGCATGTTTGTAGCGCGAACTTTCGGACAGGGAAACGAATTCCCCTGCGTTACCAAGTGACAGTCAAGAACATAAGTTTCCTAAGTCGGGTAGGTGTGCCAATACTTCACATGAGGAGGCGTTTCTACAGGTGATTGATGGATTACGAGAGATCGGCGATGAACAGTCAACAATATGTCCGAAAGATGTTCCAATCCATATAATTTAGTCCAAAATATATGCATCAAAAGTTAGCCTAATGTGGTAACATTTTGTACTACAGCATCCAAAATAGATTTTAGAACAGCCGTCCTAAAATGGACGATGAGGAGTCATTCTCATGCTCATTTAACCGACGAAATCACAAAGGGCACTGCATGTAGCAATGATGTCTTTCAAAGGATAAACCAAACATTAGACGTACATAGATCTAAAACGGCAAGCTACCCTACAGGACAGCTCTGGCGTCAATATATGAGCATGGTAGATCTCCTCCACAGATTTCTGATAGCAGAAAGGATGGGAGATTTTCTGTTCCATTTGAATTCCATCCAGAAATATGTTGCCTTACCTTGCCACTTCTGGACACTCGCATTACACCAAGTCAGTGCACATTTATATCCAGAACATGCTAGATCTAGAAGAGAGAAATCCAATGTGTATGAACATTTTCTCTCAGGACATTTTGCGATTCGCAGGAGTGATAAGTTCTGGTCAGGTCTTTCAACTGGCTTTGTTATAGAACAGGTGCTGATGAGGACACTGAATATAACTGGTGGTTCAACCCGTGGACGGGGTATGTAGGAGGCACGGAGAACTTGATGGCGCCAGTCCATGTTAGCTTGCGCAGAGCTTAACGAAAGTATGCGAAATCTGACGGAGGCACGATACTATACGAGTGACCAGCATAAAGAGATGACAGTTTCCAGGAAAGACCTGGATTGCAAAGCCACACGCACACATTGTTGGAATTCCGGCGTGATCGTGATCCATTTCAGAAAGTGGGGACACTACATAATATTGCAACTGGTGCAGTCGCTAACTATTCTGCTAATATACAAAAATGATGTGACAAAATGCCGTGTGTGTAGGTGGTGATGCAGTAGTCGTAGATCTACAACTCCTCTTTCAGCGACTTCTAAATCATAGCTAGAGCAACACTGACTGCGATCTCAATGACTTATTTAGATATGAACTATCATATTCTATTTTCGATTACTACATTCATTTAAGGGAAGCAAATAAGGCACAGGTTGTGGATACATTGCCAGCATTCGTTAAAGTAGACCAGTCAGTGCAATCCAGGAAGGAAACAATGTATCATGTATTGAGGGTTGATCCCTGATAGACAGGCTACCTTGAAGAAGGGTGATACATACGAGGACATCTGTGACATGTATGTTAAATACGTGGAGAAACACTACACACATCTCACCATAGTATGTCATGGATATATCTAGGGGCCTCCTGTTAAAGCGATAACGTACTTCAGAAGAGCAAAAGGTACGATTGGTCTACGAGTGTTTTTGCTGCCACTATGTCCTTGAAGTCAAAGAAAGAACATTTTCTCGCCAATAGTGATAACAAGTAACAGTTTATCGACTTGCTGAAGGAGAAAATACATCAAGTCGGAATAAAGACTGTGAGTGCGGGCGCAGATGTAGATGTTCTTATAGCCAAGATGGCTGAGTTGTTCTATTTCGGGAATAACACATGTGATCGGCGAGGGCGAGGACCTCCATGTTCTTCTGCGCTACTATTAGAAAACTTATTCAAAGGGATGTGGCTTCCAATCTGACCGAATGAGTGCTACGAGTTTGGTCTGGGATTTGATACAGTGAGCTGTGCACTCGGGGTAGTGTTGTGCCAAATCCTGCCCATTATCTGTGCTATTGGTGGCTGTGACACAACATAGAGATTGTTTGGCGTAGGTAAAGGGTTTGCTGTAAAGAAACCTCAAAGCGATGTTTTCTTTCCTGGCTCAGATTGAAATTCTCACCAAGGGCACGCTGAAAGCAGTAGAGCTTGACATTGCAGGTGAAAATGCAGCTTTTATGGAGGCAAGAGAAACGAGACATTAGATGAGTTTACAGAGAATTTACAGAGAAAGTAGAAACTTGTGCCAGTACTGTTCAGGTACAAACACGTCCTCCAACATCGGACGCAGCTACGTATCATTTGCTACAGAGCATACTTATGGTCACATGTTTGGATGAGTTCACTTCAAAACGTGACTTGAACCTGATTCATTGGGTTTGGCAACTTACACATCAATGATTTGAGGCACGCGAAATGGATTCAATGGCAGATCCGGAGTTTCTGCCCAGGACAACGCGGTGTAAGTGTAAAGGTGACTGTGACAGCATGCGTTGTAGCTGCAGAAAGAATGCTAATGACTGTTCGAGCGCATTTACAGGATGTAAAGGTACATCTTGCAGAAACTCTTCTGCTGATGTAGCAGACACAGACATTGCATTGGATGAATCAGAGTAGTCTAGCAATAGTGTCAGTGATTAAAAATTAGATCTTTAAACCTGTCACCGAGATCGACCGAAAAGCAATATTTACGGTGTACAAACAATTTTTCAAAGGCTCGGAAATATATGAACTTCTTAAATTCAAAGTAGCCATAAATAAAAAATGTTTTAAATTTCAGTGATAATTTAACTTGAATTGGTTGTTGTTTCAGGGCTTGAGTTAGTCTTGATCACTGAATGAATGTGATTAATAACTTAATATAAAACAATAACTGTTTAATATAATAAATATTATTGAACATTTGAAAAATTATTTGCTTAGATGTTGCTGCCTTAAGAAACAACATCTAAGTAGAGTGCTTTTTAAATGTTCAATAATATTGCTGTTTTATTATTTGTATTTTATACCTAGGATTGGAAAGATTGAGAATATTTCCGGAATATTAATGTTTCAACTAGGGGCCCAGATTAAAATTAGGGTTAATGTTCCCATGGTGAAAATGTTCATCACTGTTCTGAGTACTGCAATAATTCGTGTTCTTAAAACAAGCAAATTTTGTAATTTGCAGTCAAACCTGACGATATCGGACACTCAAGAGACCGCCAAACAATACAGACACCTAGTTTTCTAAAAATAAGCCCCTTATCAGTCTATATTGTTTCTGGGTTACAAGGTGGCAGTTCTTACAGATAGAAATTCTTTCGTCGTCCCGTCTTTAAGAACTGCCATCGTGTGGCGCTAAAACCAGTGTCCGTTATCGGCAGGTTTGACTGTACTAGTTATTGGGTAAGTATGACTGCATCGCAGCAGGATATTATGGTGACATCGAAGCATAGTTCTATGATTTTCGCACACTTGTTTCCTGTCTGTTCGTAATAAGATTATGGCCAACCATTTTAGGGAAAACTTGAATGTCAATATTAAAACGGACACCAAATAGAATTATGCAAATTAGACCATTTCCGGTGTCCGGATTTTGCCCTATTTTGGAAATGTTACATATCGTGACATGCTGAACACGATAAAACAAAAAAACCCGTCACTTGCAATTTGTCACAGTTTCGGATATTTTAAGCGTATCTTTACTGGACTATCATAGGTTGTTAGTTATTCGGCCCTCGATATTTTTGTTCTGGCCATTTTAACCCTATCATTCCGAAGCCGTCCCAAGCCGGCGTGTGTAGTGGTCTTGAGGAATGCTCATTTGCAGGCCAAGAGAAGACCATTTTTTTCAATTTTACCGTGGACAGTTAAAGGTGCATATTCACAGTAAAATTTCTGAAAAAAAAATTGTTTAAATTATGCACTTTTAGAAGCTTAAACTGTGAGCCTATATGTAATGAAACGAAATAAATCTTAACATATGATGATGCCATTCCATATAAATTAATATAATTTTTAAGTTGCGAAATTGAAATCGAGGCACGGGCAATTTTAACAATTTTATTTTCAATCATTCTGGTGTGAATATGCACCTTTAATCATTTCATGGGAACATTTTATGAAAATATGATTGTGTTATTTTGAACTTAAAGGATAACTAATCTCATCTCATGATATCCATAAAGATGATCCAACAGGCCAGTCATAAACTATGCATGACATTTTAAGCTTTTTATCATCCCGTCAAAGAAAGGTATTCAGGCATTTGTGTCTAAATGTTGATACATTTCTGCAGCATTTGATGGCTGTCATTGTTTACTTTTCAACCAATCAGAAAAAACCTAGCGTGTCTGCCTTATTATATGCGCTCGGTCATAAAGCTAGACACTGAGGTATAAAAGTAACCATATAGGTAAGCTGTTGAATATTTTGAAACTAATTTGAATGGGGGTTGTTGCTGTTTTAGGAAGCAACAACGCCCAGTCAAATTACTTTCAAAATATTCAACAAGATGATTATTACATAATAAAGAATGTAATGCATTGGCGCTCACATGACACCACCCACTATCGCTAAATGAGACAAGATCGCTGTTCAACATTTACTTGATATTACAAAGCAAATAATTGTGATACAGATAATGGAATGTGACAGAATACGAATGATATGGAATCTATAAACCATAATCTATCAATGCAATACAACATTTGAGATGAGATTAGCGTCCCTTTAAAGCATCATGCAATTTATTTCATAAAAGAGGGGGCCGTTTCTGGCTATGCTCCGTCCATTTTAGATAAGCCCCTCACACGTTTTGGACGTGTTTGGATTGATTTATATAATTTGAACACTCAATTCCCAGAATGTTATTGTCAAGGTAATTCACCTTTCCAGAGTACCCACCCATCATATGACGTCATAATGAACTGCGTGATGTGTACAATGACATCATAATGAATGACATAATGAATGACGTCGATAAGCACGTCACGAACGCATATTTGAAGACGGTCTATGCGTTGTTGTACAAATTGTTTGCTTTTACTATTTAATAAATATTCTGTTGAATATTTTGAAACTAATTTGACTGGTCGCTGTTGCTGCCATAGGTAGCAACAGCACCCAGTCAAATTAGTTACAAAATATTCAACAGCTTCCCTGTATAGTTTTCAGGAAATTGATAGCTAGGGCATTTGGGGATCGATCAATCCCAAAACGGCGAGGTGTGGGTGGAGCTTAGCTAGTGATGGACGGGGCACAGCTAAAAATGGAAAGGTCCATTATATAAGCAACCTTTTGAAAATTCTGAAACTAATTTGGCGCTGTTGCTGTCTATGGCAGCATTCGCGCCCAGTCAAATTAGTTTCAAATTATTCAACAGAATGCTGATTAAATAGAAAATCCATCAAAGACATACGATTCGTACATCTAACTGACTATTTAATGTCTATGACGGAGCTTTATTCATCATTCATTATGCGTTTTGTTTGTGACGTCATCCTACACGTGACGTAGTTGATTATGATGCCATATACGTGACAGATCGGTGCCATCCATTAGGTTTAATTTTATTATTTATAATGGTATGCATTTAACAAGTAATCAATCATTCGTGCTATGCATATATGCCTACCTTTATGTGATCATTCAGACCGTTCGGATCTCTGTTTTCCATATCAAGATCTGCCATCTTCGAACAATAGAATCAACCTAATAATTAATTAAAACTGTTAATTAATCTATGAGACGAGAGATGTTCTGAACGAACTTACACTCGCAGATCTACTATTGATATATAAATCAGAAAAACCCGTATGTTTGATGTCAGGGATGGTAACCATGTAACACAACTTGATTGCTATGTTTGATAAATGCCCTGGCGACGGACACCGGATACGGTACAGTATACCGACACGAAAATTGCTCTACATGCTATACGTTTCAATGTTTCTTGGCTTGAAAGGTAACAGGCTTGCCTTAAGAAAGAGATTATTAAATTTAGTACTATTATCATGTTGAATAAAATAATTTCTTTCAACTCCAACGTACCATTACCTACATGCTTCTGCGTAACCTAAACATACCACTTCTGTTATGGATACGGTAAAAGCTGTCTATAGCGAACGCATTATGCGTCACCACCGGAGCGTGGCCTACAGACAGGTGGTCTCATAATACAAGGTATATAATATAATAAATACGGTTTTATCCACCAGATTGTGGTGCTTCAAGATGGGACCACCGGTCCTAACTCCCTAACTCTTTAACTATCAAGCTAACCAAAACAGCTTCTGCAGTGGTCTTGAGAAATGTCCATTTGCAGACCAAGAGAAAACAATTTATGAAAATTTACCACTGAAATGACTGGCGCAATAACCAAGCCAGTCATTTCAGTGAGAACATCGCTTGCAAAATGTACATTTTCATGAGCACATTTGAAGGTTAAAATGTTTTTAAAAACCCACCATATTGTGGCTCCCCGCGTCGGGTGGTAGTTATGGACAGGTTGCTCCATTGGACATGACTTTAATAAGATATTATTAAATTATTATTATAATACTAGTTCGGGTTAGGTGACATAAAAATAGAGACGTGATCACTAATGCAATTTTGAATACGAAGTAAAAAATATTCTATTGAATATTTCGAGCATAACCGGATTGGGAGACATTGCTGCCTTAGGCAAAAATATCTTCCAATCCAATTATGTTCCAAATATTCAACAGTACATTTTATTTGTTTTGGAAACATGTTGTTAAAGTTTATGTTATGTTATTTCTGAGCCGTAGTCAACAGGCAATATTGGCGTCTTGCAATGAAAGAGTATTTTTTCATTTGCAGGCAAAGAAAATCTACTTTTGAGAGTTTACCACTCAGATTATCTCTCGATTATCGAGCCAGCCATATCAGTGGTAAATTTTCAAGAAATAGATTTCTCCGGGCTTGCGACTGAACATTGACTATGCAATCTCTTGACCAATCTTGACCATTAAAGGGATAAGTAGTGTAGAGTTTGAAATGATAACGGATTCTGAATGAACAGCAACTAAAAAATAAAACAGCGGAACAGGTTTCATATTTCTGGAGATTCTACATGTATCTTGTAACCTTGTACTTTGGAACCTCAACATTTACACATGTAAAAGACAAGAGGCTGAAGGGCGTGTATCACTCACCTGGAACAAAGGTATCGCCATCCCCTCTAAGTAGAAACATAAGGTTTTGGCCGGAATTGCAACAAGAACAAGGATGCATCTTACCAAGTCTTGTTAAAACCAGTCCATTGATTCGTGAGGAGTTTTTGGTAATCCAAGCCAACCCATCTTATATCCGACAATTTCAAAATTGGCAATTTTGGAATCAATATCACCACAACCCTATATAAAACCAATTTTGGCTTCAAAATTCATGTAATAAAAACCCCAATATGCCCACCAAACACACTATATTGCGATCGATCCACGGCGGCCATGTTTTTACATATCGATTTCCTTTGAACAAGCTATAACCCTTTAACCATCGAATTTGCTTAAGGAAATTAAAACCTTCTAATAGAAAATGCCCATTTGCAGAGCAAGCGAGGATCATTATTGAAAATTTACCACTGTAATGACTGGCTCTTGTATCGAGCCAATCATCCCAGTGGTACATTTAAAAAAAAGAAATTCTCATGTTCTGCAAATGGACATTTCTCCAGACCATTTTTTACCAACACACGTGATAAAGGGGTAATGGAACTAGGCTTTAAATCCCTAACCATATCTCACAAATTTCGGCACGATCCGTTCACCCATTCCGGCTAATCAAGTTTCATCGAATAAACTGGGTTCGACTATTTCTATAGATGATGTTTCATGTGTTTCAAATGAATCCCTAAGCGGTTTCAGAGATTTTTTAAGTTTCTAAGCGGTTTCAGAGATTTTTAAAGTTTCTAAAGTTCGTCCAAAATCAAAGATAGCTGAATTTGAAATCGGTATACCAAAAAAAACTATACAAAACTAATTTCGGCTTCAGAGATATAAGCCCTTGAATTATCTTGGATTGTCTGCACAAACTCTGTATCGGACGGTTAATGGGCCTTAGTCAATATTCATATTGTCCAAAAAATTTGTTTCGCAAAAACTAGGTCATCCAAGATGGCCACGAAGCACTTGGACAAACAACTTCCTTTGAGCACAGTTGGTTCAGTTTTTGCTCTATATGATCTTTCTTAAGTTTTAAGCGATCCCCGAGCGGTTTCGGAGATTTATTTTAATGTGTTTCTTAAAGTAGCACACAATCTAAGATGGTCGCCGGCCAAATTAGCCAATCTACTTTATTTGGACAAACTTAGATCTCTATGGCCCAGAGATGTTTTGTGCACAGTTTGGTTGAGATTTGCTCAGAGGTTCTTGAGAAATCGTCTAAGGAAAAAGTTTATGGTCGGACGGACAATTTCAGAAACGTCAAGACACCGAAGATGGCCACTTAAAGAATTGACGAATCAAAATTCTCGCTTGGTATGTTGAACCATACCTCCACGTTTCCTGGAAATTAAGACATTGATCATGTTGATTAAGGAGGAATTGTATTTCATAGGATTGATGTTTCTGGAATTAAAAAAAAATTCAAGATGACCATGGGCCAATCAGCTTCATTTGAACAAACTTTCTATGCCATCAGGAAGGTTCCTGCTAAATATAATTTAAATAGGACGAGTGTTTCTTGAGAAGTCGTTAAAATAATTGCCGGATGACGGACGGACGACCGCCATGACGTAATCTCACTTGATCATTCTGTCCCGTTGAGCTAATATTGGGCTCGTCCCATTGGGCTAGTGTCAGTGTCGTAGCAAGGGCGACAAGAGCCCCGCTGCAACAAGTATTTGAAGGCCTCATGCTACTGAATGACAAACAAGGCGGGGGGGGGGTACTCGCCCGGAAGATTTTAAAATCTAGAGGCTCTTAGAGAACATTTCTTACATTTCCAGAGATAAATATTAGTCTTTATCGACTTTTTGAATTTTCTACTTATTTACCTATTTTCTTCGCTATCGGAAATATAAACCTGGGGCTAAGCGGGCTTCGAAATGTTTGATCATAGCTCCTTAAATAAATTCCTGTTTGACAGCTTTTTGTTGGATAACCCTAGGTGTGCATGTGGACACTCAGACGAATCTTTTAACCACTATCTGTTCCACTGCCCTATTTTTAACGACCAAAGAGTCCTCTTACAAAACGACCTTGCACTAAAAGATATCGCCCTTAGGACTTTAATGGCTAAGCAGCTCCTATGTGTCAACGAAAACGTTGACGCGGAAACAAGCATTCTAACATCTTCCATCCTTTGTGAATATATAATTAGAACTAACCGCTTTAAATAATGTCACAACCTGCAGCCGCAATATAAAATCTAGGTAACGTAATAACTTAGTAATCAATGCATAAAGCTGTACACAAGCGGCATTCAGATCTATTCCAAACATTAACACCTTACCTGTTTGTATACCCTGAACTTGTGATACGGAGGTTTTGTCCGTGAAAGGGCTATACCCCAGTATTTTATATCTCACCATTCTTCATCGCCTATCGTCCGTCTCTCTCTCTCTCCCTCCCTCCCTCTCTCTCTCTCTCTCTCTCTCTCTCTCTCTCTCTCTCTCTCTCTCTCTCTATCCTCTCCTCTCTCTCTCTCTCTCTCTCTCTCTCTCTCTCTCTCTCTCTCTCTCTCTCACACGCGCGCACTATGACCATAAACGCTAGTAGACTTGTGATAAGGTTTCGTTAAGATTATTTTTAATTGTATTAGATTTGTATATGCATATTTCGATTCTGTTATGTCTGCGGACCGGGAGAGAATTATCTTCGGGAATCGCAGCTGCATTGACTGGTTAGGTTATCTAGCACGTCATTTCGCTGTTAAAAGTCCGTAGCTGGCCTTCTCTTGGTCTGCAAACGGGCATGTCTCCTGACAGCTGTAGAAGCTCTTGCTTCTTGATGGTTTAATTGTTAGTGTTAAAATCTACTAATTATTCTACACAACCTTGTATTTATTGTAGTATATGTTTGTGTGTGGGAGACACGGTTACAAGACGCGTGTGTTATCGCGCTTCCATTATGACAAAAAATAAATTCTGTTTAAACCAAACCTGGGCGAAATGATGCGCACCACACCAAAATGGCAAAATGTGGGTACATTAGACACAACCAAGTAAAATGGAACTCTTTGGATGAATAGTAAGAATGTTTGTCACACAGACATCAGTATGCCCATGCTGTTAATTAGTTTGTCACCAATTAAACTGGAAGCTGCTGCTGCTGCTGCTGCTGCTGCTGCCTAAGGTAGTCAAATACCAGGTTAGAATATTCAACCATAGTGGTGGGAATATGGGTGGGGATGGGGCATGCCCTCTCCAGAATCCCCGCAATATGCGAAAGAAAATCTGATTTGGTTAGTTCGAATACTGATAATTCTAGATTCTTTAAAGAATTTGCCAGTAAAATTATATTTGAACAAATTACAGAGCTTCACGTAGGCTACGCATTGCGCAGAGAGTAATAACTAACGCATTTTCTTTAACTATATTGAATTATTTATTATGAACATTTACTTTTCCTTCAAGTTCTACTCTATAGTAATACAACCAAAACAATAAGAAAAACTACAAATAATTCAAAATACAAGACATATTATACTTTTAAATATTTTGCAGTTGCCTAGGCATCATGGTTCCCAGGCAAATTAGTTTCAAAATATATATTCATAGCATTATTGTCTACGTCATAGGCCCCCACGAGACAGCTACTTTTATTGACACGTGACATCAGAATACGACGGACAGACAAATGTGGGGAGCACATGCATACACATCATAGGGGTTGGGTGCGTGTGGGATGGGAGGGATGGGGTGGGGTGAGGTTGCGCATACATACACATCGTCAGGTAATCACGGTAAACATTCACTACGATTCGCTAGAATTGACTGGGTCCTTGTCTGGGATTTCACTTTAGCTGTCTTCTGTTAGTAGCTTGAACATCTCTTCTTTGTTTTCTTCAACGCGCAGAAACCCATTCCAATCTTTTGGAACTGGTGATGTAACTGTTACTTTGAATCGTTTTCCAGTACCCCGCTTTTGACTCTGTCTCTGTCTTCAATCTTCCTGAAAGATACCTATCAAATATGATATCAACACGAGATGCTGAGCTACAGTTTCAAAATAACTGGTCGGAAGACACTCTGACTATATTGATCAAAGGTCTTTGCGGTGCCAGGGGTTGTCATGTATATGGCAACTGCTCCATCTATTATGAATTGTACGTAGGAAACGCTACATCGGCAATGACATGCTGGCCACTAGCGCCACCACCTATCTTTCAGACCCGGCGAGGGTGTGTGTGAAGGGGCATTAAAAGGTTCAAATATATAGACAAGAATGGACCTTTCCATTTTTAGCTATGCCCTGCCCATCACTAGCTAAACTCCACCCACACCTCGCCGTGTTGGGATTGATCGATTCCCAAATGCCCTAGCTATCAATTTCCTGAAAACTATACTGGGAAGCTGTTGAATATTTTGTAACTAATTTGACCAGCTCCCAGTCAAATTAGTTTCAAAATATTTAACAAAATATTTATTAAATAGTTAAAGCAAACAATTTGTACAACAACGCATAGACCATCTTCAAATATGCGTTCGTGACGTACTTATCGACGTCATTCATGATGTCATTCATTATGATGTCATTGTACACATCACGCAGTTCATTATGACGTCATATGATAGGTGGGTACTATGGAAAGGTGAATTGCCACTAATCTTAGGTTGAATTCGCATTCAATTGTCGCAGTACTACGACCAGAAGTATCACGTGGTTACTTTGCATATCTACGCATGAGCACACGTTTACTCTCGCTTGAATCAGGAGTAATCGAGTGGGGTTTTGCACCACGTGATACGAATTTGTACCACGTGATACCGTTATCCGAATATACTCTGCGTCTAGTGCAGTCTGTTAGCAACAAATACTGGTAGAATTATGCCAAATGTGATACTAACAAGCCGCTTGGCACGCTTGGCACAAAGTAAGGGCACTATGTCTAGAATAAATTTAGCTATAGACGCAAGCTGGATACGCCTCCATTTAGGAGTATGACGTCATCATTCAAGATGGCCGCCATTTAGGACAAAGTTTAAAAAAGACCACATATCCCTTATCTTGCATCTACTAAACGTTGTATTTTGCTGTGTACGCATGTGCAGAATGCTGTCTGTAACAAATTCTTTAATACAAAAAGGGTGTATGACCAAATTTAAGGATTTACCCCCTTCCAAGCCCATTAAGGGTGAAGGATTTCTTTATATTTCGATATATCGCGATATGATGAAATATTGTGATATTTTACTATACAACGGCTTCCAGTCAAATACATTTCTTAATGTTCTATAGAATATAGTCTCATCACACCATGGCATATGATATATTAGTATATCACACGATTTTCTGTATGATATACCGTGCTATTGTATGGCATAATATCGCACATCCATACCCCAACACCATCTGTATGTCTATCCTTAAGTTTTCTATAACTGTTAATGTGTTAAATCTGTTGACAATGTGTGAACCATCCAATTCACTTAAGCCATGTTGTCAACTATTATAAATGTTAAATACTAACTGCGTATTGCATATCTCAATATGGCAAGTCAAATGTTGAGGTTAAACAGAACAGTATATGATTAATGGCCTGCCGCGATGTCATAGCCAATGAATCGTGATAATGGAGTGTTATTTAAATCAATCTGCAGCACGGAGTATGATACTGAAGGTTAGAAGACGTAGAACACGATGCATATTTAATATAATACAATTACACGCCCCCTACACTAGCACATCCTCACGAGAACACTGGGCGTCACATGTACACAGATTGGTACACAGCGAAGCGTGATAATGAAGTGTTATTTAAATCAATCTGCAGTAAAGAGTATGATCCTGAAGGTTAGAAGACTTAGAACACCGTCTGCGTACTTAATGTAATGCACTTCTATTTGCCCTAGACGGCACATCCTCACGAGAACACTGACCGTCACATGTACACAGATTGGTACACAGAAGGATTGACTTTACACATTTACATAACTTAGTACAGCGCACTTGCAATGTATCAACTCATAACAGTGACTAGATGCTTCTGGCAGGTTTCTCCAGAGAGGCCTAAATCCAGATCCACGTTGTTACCATCCCCAGGTGGTAACATTTGGTATTGTGGGTACCTGTGTGAGACACTGTGACCAGACGTAGCCTGCTTGTAAAACAGCTCTCTTTGTATGTACCACCAGTGCTGCTTCAGTTGGAGGTATATTGTCTATCTGCCGATTCCTCTTCGCAAACAGAATTTGTCTGTATTCGTTGACTTTGTTTGACGAACTTGTTCTGTCATACAGGAAGACGACATACCGTTCTATCTTGTTCATGTGGCAATCCTGAATTTCTGTTGGACGCTGTGACAAAATAATGAATGTATTCGTAATCGCAGAACACTTTCCAGACATCTCATGCTGTTCTCTTGCCTGTGAATGCGGAGACGGTGTCGTAGCCAGTAAATGCATGCCAAAATGGCAGAGCTGCACAAATGCTAGGATCTAACGTCTGGAAATACTGGTTAACTGGGAGGTATCGTCTATTCTTACCTAAACCAAAATCAACCCACAACTCATCTACATTCAATCTGTGAAAGACAAACACCGCCAAAACAACGACATCTGAGTCAACAGTTCTAATGAGGATTTTCGATGACCATCTTTGGCTGCATGTTCAGCATGCAAGCTAATATGTGTCCGCTTCTTCATGCTGACATGGTGACAGTTCTTCGACGTTACGAATAGTGGAGGATGATATAACTGTGTCGACATACGTACACACAAGGGTCCTTGTCTGGGATTTCACTTTAGCTGTCTTCTGTTAGTAGCTTGAACATCTCTTCTTTGTTTTCTTCAACGCGAGAGAAACCCATTCCAATCTTTTGGAACTGGTGATGTAGCTGTTACTTTGAATCGTTTTCCAGTACCCCGCTTTTGACTCTGTCTCTGTCTTCAATCTTCCTGAAAGATACCTATCAAATATGATATCAACACGAGATGCTGAGCTACAGTTTCAAAATAACTGGTCGATAGACACTCTGACTATATTGCTCAAAAATCTTTGCGGTGCCAGGGGTTGTCATGTGTATAGCAACTGCTCCATCTATTATAACTGCACCTGCCTGTGGCGCCAAAACCTCTGTTGTCCCCGAATTTTGTAAACAGATCATGACATCAGATTTGTTGCCCTTTCTTAGTTTTCCATAACCCGATAGTGACAACGGGTATGAGCGATTTTCATGGCTGAAAAAATTCAGACGGATTCCCTGGTCTCGTCTGACAAGCAATCAACAATCTCGAAAACAACTGACAATCTTGGGACAAAGCAGTGACCTTAGACTTAGCCTTTGAAGTCAATGGCGTGCTTGACTCTTTAAACAAAGACAGTTTGTACTTATGGATTACATTATGAACAGAGCCTTTGCATTCTATTAGTCTATCTTGCATATATGTATGGTACTGGTCCTGTCCAAGTTTTTTTAGCTTCTCTAACATACTTAACTGCTACATAACTCATTATCCTTTTACGCACTAACGAAACTAGAATGTCACTGAAAAGGATTTCCTTCACTCTCAAGAGCATTCACAAAGTTTGTTACATGCTGTTGATAACGACTTTCAAATGCTTTGTTGTCTTCATGGTGACTCATCTCATCTTCATCTGACGTGGAAGGTCTCTCTTGGAATTCATGCTCGTGGCACGATCATCTGATATACAGGAAAACGGTCGATCTGTCTTCTGTGTTACAAACATTCCATTGAGGAACTCCTCATGAACACCAGGATGTCGCACTCAGTAAATTGTTCAGGTAGAGATCTACTATAATGATCTGTCAATATTCATCCATGTTGCACTTACAATGAGCTCCAAAATGGAGGACAAGTCAGTCACATATCCAGGCAGAATATTGATGAATCATTATAACGCATGCGCACACGTACATGTATACATATGTTTGTGCGCACGTACGTATGCACGCAGGCACGCCCACAGACATGCGCACTTACACATGCACGTGCACATGCACCACATGTACACACACGCATACATGTGCATAGACATACACACAATGAACTCCAAATACTTTATGGTTTGAAGTCTGAAACTTTTAGACGAAATGCTTCAGGTGAAATGGTGAAATGATACAATGTTCATTCATTTCAACATTTGACCTTGACATGTGTTTGACCTTTGGTATGATATCGACGCTAAGTCATATGATAATGTTCATGACACAGGGCACACACTATATGCACTGATTTAATTCATATATTTGAACAAAAATTGAGATATGTATATATTTTGAGATATTTAGGCTTTTGATACACATACAGACACAGACAGATGGATGGACGAATCTGTTTATTCAATCATTTGGGTGACATTCTGCTGCAAATACATAAGAACATCATTCTAAATCATAAATTGCAGCAAAATCGGCAGTCATATTGAAACAGTGCAATAAATACAAGGAATTTCAACAAATATGCCTCACGTATGGCAGCCATATTGGATTATGACGTCATACAGCCAAAAGGAGGCCCGGCAAGCTTGGGTCTGTAGCTTAATTTCATTCTTCTCATGTTCCCTAGCTGTGTGCTAAGTGGCCTGTTGATATCATATATTTTGCACGATCCATATGTTAACAGACTGCACTAGTCATTCGGATATGTTGTCGAGTTAGCCCGCTTACCCTGACAACATATCCTAACTTTAGGTCAGTCTCGCGGCAATCAAACACAGGCTATTATAAGTGCCAAACGAAACAATTTATCCTTATCTTTCCTGATTTCCATACTATGAGCGTGTGGTTGTAGACTACATGGCTTGAGGAGACTGCGCGATTTATAGTCTACTACACAGATTAACTGTTGTACTTGATACTGTCATGATTGTGAATTAAAGTTCTCACCTACTCATGAAAGATAAACATCCTAGCTAAATTCAGGACTATTTGTT
Source organism: Chaetoderma sp. LZ-2023a (assembly GCA_034401795.1). Taxonomy (NCBI): domain Eukaryota; kingdom Metazoa; phylum Mollusca; class Caudofoveata; order Chaetodermatida; family Chaetodermatidae; genus Chaetoderma; species Chaetoderma sp. LZ-2023a. Next base: position 72,178,514 of record CM067371.1, on the reverse strand, counting down.
ACTTTATGGAAACCTTAACTAACTTGGACTGTAGTCCCCATTTTAAATAGATATTTGCGGGCGCCATTATTTCAGACTCTATTAGCTTCGCCGGTGAGCAATTGTTTGTATAAAACCATTCTCGTAATGCTAATGCTGGCTTCCAATATGAGCGCATAGTACGCATAGCATAGTGCAATACTAGTTATATACTTCCTATGGTACAAATAAAAACAAATATATCTATAACAAGTTTACTGAATGATGTTGCTGCATATAGCGGCAAGAGCTTTCCATCAAATTGTTTTTCAAAATAATCAGCTGATAATACAATTGTCACTGGGCAAAGTTTTGATAACAATTTGGCTGAAAATCGTTCATTGAACAACTTTCAATCAAATTGTTCTCAATAGGGGGGGGGTTGCTAGAAAGTAGGCCATAAAGAATTGCCATTGTTACAGAGGCCATCAATTAATGAGCCAAGGGGTGGTGTGCAGGTGTGGAGTGAGGGGGGGGGGGAGTCATGTATTGCACCAATAAAGATCCGCGTTGATAAACATTTCCTGGATTCCGGCGGCTTTATAACTAACATTCAATTTGTGTATTCGAATATGAAGCTGTATGTCTCTGTTCCACAGTCGTCGTGTAAATGTCCCGAAGCTGAACCCGAGTTGATGTATCTTCTGGCTCACTAAACAAAGCATCGATCTTGACTAATTTAGAAACCTTTTAAAAATTATTCTTCTCGCTTCTTCTCACGCTTTTCGACCTCACTTGGAGGCTTGGTTAAAGGAGGACTAATCCCTACTTGGAGGCTTGGTTAAAGGAGGACTAATCTCTCTCTCCCTCCCTCCCTCCCTCCCCTACCCTCTCTCTCTCTCTCTCTCTCTCTCTCTCTCTCTCTCTCTCTCTCTCTCTCGCTCTCTCACCTAGCTTTATGGAGCAAATGTGCTCTAAGTTTTCGCCCAGTGGAATATCGCCGTTATGTGACGTTACAACAAGGTGTTGCAGAACTCGCGCAAACGAATTTTTGCAAACCTAGGCCAATCCAATTATGTTCAAAATATTCAACAGTATACGTTTTAATGTGTTTGGGAAACATCTTACGTCATTTCTGAGCTGTACTGTATTTTAGAAAAAAATTTACCTAGCCCTGACGTGATATGGAGTCTATTAAAATAAGTTCGCTGTTGCCCTTCTTTCTGACCAGCAAGCACCATGTATTTCCTCGAATAGTTCTGGTAACATTAAAAAGTAATCTGACAGGACGTCCATTTTAATACAAAGTGTGTCGTATTTATGAAACCCTGTTTTCGATCCATAACCGTCCATTAATTTTAGTGAACGGGCTCTTTTACTCCGGGTGCCAATGGCGCACTGATGGTGGGGACTGACATACATCCTAGCCTACACGATTGGACCAATGCATAGTAGAATACCGTTGAACACCAGAAAAATCATCGTCCTATTGCACGATCCTAGCCCTCCCACTACGTTAAGTTCATGAAGCTTCATACATATTGTAAATATGGGATTGTCTTGTGGGAGTCATGACCCCGCAGGATGGCTTATATTTTCCCTAAAGTCCCTAAAGAAATTATACTTTGAAAATACCAGGTGAGCTAATGGACCGGTTGCCATTTATGTTTGTAATATTTAACTTAATAATTACATCAGCCGGTGCTGATGATATTGGGCCATCTATGTTTCCAGTAAATAGATGGAGTGCTAATATAGCACGCTGAGAATAAATGCATAAAGTTTTATAATCATATTTGAAATAAGTGAATTGATTAGAATAGATTCCATGGTTCTGAGTTGGTGTGTATTTGGAAATAGTTTGGGTAAAAGTTGTTGCTGTTCAGTGGGCACACACTTTTATAATATTCAGCAGTTGTTTGGGTCGATAATTTAGAAAATAATCAAGGCATAATAATCAATGGAATCGAATGTGACAAACGGACTTAGTTGATGACGTAGGCATTATAGATTCTCACATGAGAATGGAATAACACCAGCTGGCAGTGAGATCATACAGCTCAGGTGCCTATTCACCCTAGCATCCTACAGGCTTATCCATCGATAGGCAATGGACAGGACATGGACATTGCAGCGTCATGTAGGAATTAATAACATAACTGAAATTTGTGTATCAACTATATGTCACTCATACAATGGCATCCAACAACAACACATTCCATAATGTTGTTAGTTGGCTGACAGATCGCATCAAATCAGGACCGGTCGCCACCGCTTTGTCTATGTGAGGCAGTATCTCCATAGGAGAATAGCACAGTTTGATTCAGGATGACGTCATAATCAATGAGCGTCGATCAAACTCTGTAGCAAAGAACAAAGAAGAATAGGTTTTACATCCAACAACGAAATGAAGGAATCGTTGATTGGTCAGGAGGACTAACATTTATTAGATAGGAACTTCTAGGAAGGAATAAGCAGAGGTTGATTGGTGGACTGATTGTTCGGGCCAATTAAGGTGTGCTTATGACGTGCCTAGAAGAGCCATTCGATCAGATTCAGGAAGAATCTTATTATTTCAATAAATATAGAACCTGAGAATCAGAGAATTCAAATAGTATTAAAAATGCAGTTTTATGCTTAGAAAAGTATTCAATCCACCATCGTGAATCACCGAGTGTCACACTGACGTTCAGAAGTGTGAGCTGTTGCTTAATATAACAGAGCTCTGTAATACTTCGAGTAGCTTAAGGCACTTTGGTAGTTTCGTACATATCACTGTGTACTAGTTTGGCTATGAGCCATCTTGCTCTTACTTAACTGTTTGTAAATTTGTAAAGTTTTGCTTCAATAAATTTATCAACTTACGTATATGTAAGTCCAGCGTTTGTCAGTCAGGTAGTTTAGAATCATCGTTAGAGAATCTAGTCTAGAGTTGAAGCAGTCTCTTTATAAATATCTTCACTCACCATCTTCTCGACGAGGCGAGCTAGACTGCCACGTTCCTTCTCCGCTACCGGCTAGCTGTTGTCGCAGCAACACTCCATCTCTGGCTACCAGTGACGAAGCGGGACCACCGACCCGTTAACAAGAAGTCTCACCCCGAAGATCGAAAATCTTCAATATGAATAAACTGGGGTCAGTCAACTTGCGCCAATGAGATTGCTCGATAAGAAATCAGGAAGTAGACAAATTTACACCTGTACATATACCAAACTAGCGGTTTTTGTTACCGAAAACCAATCTACACATTTTCTGTTCCTCAGATAACTTGTTTAGAGGTGTCTCTTTCCAGATCAACAGCGTCGCGATCGCCGTTGTTTTTGTAATTGTAAATTAGGTCACCAGACGAGCTCTCGCCTATCGCTTGAAGTAGGCAGACATCTGATTGGCTACCTCCAACCCACTAGCGTAATGTTACTTCACATAGTGAGAAATCACAGATCTGCAAGTACGGCCTCGAACAGCGTAGCTATGTGAGTGGACGTATGTTAGTACGATGCAGAAAAATATGATCAGGCCCATACCCATTATACCCCTAATACATCCTTAGCCATCCTATTACCGGTTTTAAAATATCTATCATAACTAAATATAACACAGAATGCAAAAATAATGTTCACAGGGCAAGCATTGGCAAAATAATTATACCTATGTATGAATTGTATCCCTTTAAAAAATTAATTTGATATCAAAAGAAACTCACCAGTTCATAAACAGCAAGTGCGATCTTTTTGTGTGATGGATATGATGTTCTGTTACGCCAGTTACTGATTCTCCGCCACACACACCGCACCACCCCCCCCCCCCAATACCGCCCCCCACGCCCGTGTGAAGTTCTAGGTCACACGATTTGATTGGCCACTCCCGGAGATAGCCAATCAAATGGTCGACACAATCTCTTCTGTCATCAGAAGAAAAACTTCAATCAAACAGTAGTACATGACGCACCGGGTTTATGCCAATCTAAAAATAGAGGCGTGGCTTCGAGAATACACCTCTAATGTAATGACCGGCCATCTTATTACGTCATCACAACTGCTAGGCCATTACACAGACACCATTTCGGAACCAGACATATCGGGATCCAGTCTATTTCCGTAGCGGACTGTAAAAGCAAGACTGTGGATCGTGTTGATTGTAATATCGTCTTAACCTCTGTATCACTAACTTAATACAGACATTAAAATCGACTCTATCTATCCAGGGGTTCGTGTAATATCTGCATCCACGGAACGTCAGCAAATTCTTGACCTCGTTTAGTGTGTGACAGATTTGAATATTAGTCCAGGGCCGGATTAACAGTCTGATAGGCCTGGGGCTCGATCATACAATGGGCCCAATGGGGGAGGGTCTGGGGGTGGTGCCTTCTCCCCGCCATGGCGTAGCCATAAGCCCAGCATGTATTCTAGCGAGTCCTTGAAAAAAAAAAGTTTGACATCATAGTGATAAGGGACTAAATATCATGCTAAGTAGCAACTAGTCCGAGTCTGCTCTGGATCAAATCGGCCATGTGACAGATATTTGGATAAACTGACGGGCCCATCAGTCTATTCAAATATCTGTCACAGGGCCGATTTGAGCCAGAGCAGACTCGGACGATGTGACAATGACTAGCATATTCATAAGAAAATTAATTACTAATTAGGAAACTCATTTGTTGTGATGGCATCCACGAATCGAAAAACTGTCCACGGAAACATACAATTTTAACTTTAATGGGGCAAACTAGTGTTAGGTTGAGATTGTCAGCAATTGCAAATTCACATACACCTAGTGAAACCAGGAATCCATTCAAATATCTACAAGTAGCTGTTTTAAAATAACATACTGTAATAATTCCAGGGTTCAGTGGTAATAATGTATTCAATGAGCGGCTGATAGATCATATCAAACATATTGGTAAAATGTGTGAAGCTAATTTTAAAGATAAAACCCAATGGGACCAAAGGTGGCATTCCCATAAGGCTAAAACAATTTGGTAATCAACATATAATACTAATTAATTTAAGGCACAATATGTTTTCAATTTACATGTATTTGTGCTTCAAAGGGTGGACGCTTAAAGCAGGATTACTTTGTCATAAAGATATTTTCCAAGAATGCGTTAAGAACTATGACTTGTAATGTCATTCTCTTACAGGGTAACATTGCGAGACTTCCTATGAGCAAACTTCTCAATGGTGCCCCTTGTTTCAATTGTAACCAACAAGTTGTGCTCAATACATAGAAGTGAAAGGGAATTCAGCCAAATATGCGCCATTGTTGGCCGAATTCGATTTTTTACTCGTTTCAACACAGAAAATGATCGTTCCCCACTACATTTCGCAATAAAGAGAAAAGCAATTGACAGAATAAAAAACGTTACACATAATGCATTATGACTGATGAGTTTGTGCATCTGAAGTTCCTTGCTTTCTCTAGCATTGAAATTTGAGATTGATATCATGACTAGCTCCCAAACAGCACAAGTTCATCTGTGAAAGATTGCTCAAAGTCATCTGGATATTTTTCAATGAGAAACGTTGCAGCCTTGTGAGATTCCTCAGTTACTTCTGTCGTGTATGTTAGATAGGAACCCAATCCTATCCCGAATACATTGATACGCAGCCAGACGTTTCGCTAACGCAGCTAAAATTTGGTCCAAAATCGGCAAGAATGCGTCCACTTTAAATCTCCCCGATGGCGATAGAGGAACATCTTCTGCATTGCCATCATCCCATTTTGTGTTTATTTCGCGTTTTCTCTTCACTTATGCTTTGTAGTTTTTACTGTTTGTGAGAATTCCTCCTTTATTCTCCGTCATCAAATTGAGGACGAGGTGTTTGTACAAATGCCTTTAGAGACTCTAGTAGATCCGTTGCCATATTTAAATCAAGCTCCGGATCCTGAAGCAACTTGCTAGTCTTGTAGAATCGCTCCAAGATCACAGCCCAAAGCTCAACCATGATCCCAGTCTCCAACTGGTCCATTGTGATAATTAGACATCTAGCCTTTTGTTTTGTTTCTGGTTTCTCGGATTCACCATCTTCCATTCGCGCCAAAACTTGATGACTCTGTATCCAGCTTTCAAAGCAGAAGTTGCATCATGCCGTTCAGACCACCTAGTCTTAGAGAGGCATTTGACAGTGGGCAAGTTTAGAGGTTTTAGTCCATCCATTAAGTGTCCATCAATGAGTTGATGTAGAGAAGAATACATAGATATTTTCCATAAAGAGAAAGAACGATGCAGCAGAAAAACCAGCTTTCAGCAGCATAGTTTCCAACCAGGTTGAGGGAATGGCCACAGCACGGAATATACATAATCAACTTATGTATCAAAGCTTGCATTCCATTATATCTACCACTCATATTAGAAGCGTTGTCATATGATTGGCCACAGCAATCTTTGATGTCTAATCCATTTTCTTTGAGAAATTCCAACAGAACACTGGCTAACTTTGCGCCAATATGGGAATAAATGGGTATAAATCGAATGAACCGTTCAACTGGGCTTGTTGCTAAAACATAGTGAAAAATAACTGTTAGTTGGTCTGTGTGGGATATATCAGGAGTAGAGTCTACAGACACAGAAAAATACTTCGCTGTTTTAAGTTCACATACAATGACTTCTTCCACACGTTCACTAAGTATCTGGATGAATTCATCACATACTGTGGAGGCCAAATACGATACATGCCCTTTTCCTTTGTTTGCCGTTAGCTGGATGTGTTCAGCTAGGAAGGTATCATACTCGGCAATTAATTCAAGATTTCCTAAAAAGTGTCCATTGTTTGCTGATCCTATCACTTCATCCTTGCCATGGAATGCTAAGCCTCTAGCAGCCAAAAGCTTGATGACGCTCAAAATTCTCTCTAAGATGTGAGGCCAATATCTTTTTTCTGATTCTTGTTGTTCTTTCAGATTCTTATCTATCTGTCCATCTGTTAGTTTTCTGGCAGCAAATTTTATTGTGTATGCTCTATGAGACTGGCTAACTTCATGACGGTCAAGGTCTCGTGATGCATGTTTCCAATCACTATATCCAGTGGTTGCCAATGAGGATGGTTCATTTTGTGGTGCAAACAATTTGCGTACAATACATACACCTTGCCACTGGTCGGTGAATAGCAAATCCAGCCACGTTTCATACGTTCTCCTTTCAACTGCTCCCGGAAAAAGATTTTGGCTACATTTTCGTTTAAATTTGTCACCAGAACATACCTTCTGTGATAAAATAAAATCACTTTCAAAATTTTGACACTCAGTACTTCCAAATCGGCAAAAGTATGCTATTATTGAGTCCGTGACCCTGGTCCAACAACAAATATCTTTCAGAAAATCTTTATGCATTTCGAGTTGTTGAGCAATTGCGTCGTCACCCTGGTTTTCTGAACTTTGGGGATCATTAGTGTGCTCAGGCGTGGTGTCTGATGTATTCATTGCACTACTACACTGAAAAAACTGTCATTTTTCTAGATGTAGCTACATCGTGTTGTCTTTTATCATCCTCATCCTCCCTTCTTGCTTTTTGTTTTTCCCACCCACTCTGGTGCTTCTTCATAATGTGGCGCGTGTTATGCTATCAAGCAGGACCCGTTGGTTATGAAGGTTAGAAGCTGAAAACAAAAGATGCCGTCTCAATTATTGAATAATGCATTGGATCTAGTACTGCCAGTAATCAGCTTGAAAAGATTTCTAAACACGACAAATGATCAGCATCAATCACTTCAAATTGAAAATTGAGGTAATTCGACAATTGAGGTGATAAATGCTGATTTTCCATTGTGTTGATAAAATTGAGACCACCCATTTATTAGTATCACTTTGTCATGGATTCATATCAATGCGATGGGCTGTCCTGAGCTAACCTCAAATTGTTGACCAATGACAGAATGGTCCATAGCAGTGTCGTAGATTTCTTGGATAATCAGTATGTTGATGGTGGTCGTCGTACGCCATGGGGAAGTATATGTGTGTATATATTATACTCAGGTCAAACGTGTGGGTCGAGCAATATCAGATTTTCATTCATTTCATTGATATCGGTAATGCGTTGATATTCCTATTCAGAGTTGTACTATTCGATGGGATTTGTTGAATAAAATATTCTTTCAAAGGCTGCCTATATGGGTATATATAATCACTATCCCGTATGTAACTTACATTGGTCTATGATCTCTCCCATGTACCCTATACAGGCTACAGCGGTGCCACCAGCAAACACTAATTGTGCAAGCTGAAAACAATAGGAAATAATGGACCATTTCAATTTATCCATCCATCCATCACTATCAGATGCCATCATAGTCAACTATGTGACATGTAGACATAGTATGAGATCATAAGCAATGATGGCATGAGTAAAGTAGATAGGTTCGCCCATAATGCATAATTGGCCACACACTATGCATTATTATATGAATAATAAGAATTGTGTATCATTTTCAGTTAACAATCTTGCTGTCAAATATTTTGAAACTAATTTGACTGGGTCTTGTTGTTGATTAGACCCCAGTCAAATTAATTTCAAAATAATCAACGGCTTACCACCAGAGTTTTCTTGAAATTGAGATTCAGATCGAGAGTGTATATGTTGAGCAGTCAGAGCAACCGAAGCTTAGCTAGAGATGGGTGGGACAATTGTCAGCCTAGCCTTATGATTTCTTCTCATTCAATTCATATTACAATCAATTTTTAATTTGATAACTTTCAGAGTCGCTTGTTTCGAAATCCATGGCATTTTACAGTTTACAGCAGATTGTTTTGTAATATAAATATATTACTCTAAATATTCATTCCTCTCAAAAACAAGATCACAAGAGCAATCAGAGATTAGACACCTTCACCCATTCCGCTGCTGAGAAACCCATGTATCAATGATTTGATCCGGATCTGGATGTGGACATTTTATTCTGGATCGCCCCAAATCCTTTTATACACTGCTTCTTATGCTAAAATTTGGAGTAAATTGGGTCATAATTTCCGAGAAACCAATAACATTAATTTGATCCGGATTCGGATCCGGATCCACCGATCCAGCCAATAAATTACGGGTCAGTCCGAAATTTTGGGGTCCCTAGTTTACTGCAATAGCCTTCCTTATGCTAAAATTTGAAGCAAATCGGGCTAGCAGTTTCTGAGACACAGCTGCGGACAGATACACAAACAAACGGACAGACAAATGCATATACCCACAGGCCTTTGAATTTTCGTACATCCATCCCTCTACCACATATTCCCCCTACTATATATATATATATATATATATATATATATATATATATGTATATTATATATAGTAGGGGGATATGTGGTAGAGGGATGGATGGACGAAAATTCAAAGGCCTGTGATATACCCTTTCAAAATGCAATAAATACCCTCTCCTTCAAGCTTTGGACTTTGGTGGGGCGAGGGTAATTAGAATTTCAGGAACATGTTTTAATACTATCACTAGTGTATTCACATGTAACGTCCTTACGTCAGTCGGCAGGTCTTACTTTTAGCACAACAGTAAGATAACGCTGAGTGTCTATAATTTTGACAGTTGTAGCTGGCAATATAACTCAGAATTTCGCAGAAATAGCGCTCAGTCAAGCGACAAGTCAGAAGTCACGTGATTACAATTGTTCGTCTGTCTGTTTATTTTTGATGTAACGTGATGTTCGTTTCATGATAATGATATCGCATTCCGCAATCGGGGCAATGCAAATCAGACGTGTAAATATTATAGTCACTAAAGATTTGAAAAAACCCCAATCTGTTGGCATACATTCACGCAGCAGCTGATGCGGCCACCATGGATACGGTGGATATAACTGCCTGTGCCAGACATGGAATGTAACCGACCACATAATTATAACCTACTAGAGAACAATTGGAAATTAGGGTCCGAATTCATAAAGCCTGATCATCGCGCGTACACCCAAATCACGCTTATGTCTTTGTACGCGGAATAAAACGGGTTTGTCCTCGTGCGCATAAACAACCCTGATGATCGCATTTCAAGAAGGTAAAGAATCGCGCTTATATCCGCACGCGTAGAAGTCCTGCTTAAACAAGGTTGATCGGGTAGCATGCTCAGCACGTGCGCTGTCTAACAAAAGAAAGAGCATTCATGATAGTAGGCCTACATTATTATACGGAAACAATTTCATTGTTTCAGATTTCATTCAACGAGTATTTAACAGTAGATCTATTTAGCTCAACAATGTCAAAGAAGCGAAATGACAATTTTAGCATTGAGCAAAGGATGGCATTAATAGAATGCGTTAAAAACGAAAAAGTATTATCGAGGACAAAAAATGTGATACGCAGACAACCACCAAGAGACAAGCTGCATGGGAAGACGTCAGTCAAGAGATGGGCGCCCTTTTTCCAGAGCGTCCAAAATGTACCGGAAGAGAGTTCAAAGAGCTATGGAGAAGGATGAAGACAAAGGCAAAGGCAGCAACCCGTAACGTCAAGATTGACGTAACAGAAACCGGAGGTGGCAAAGCAGTCACGGGAGATGTCGGATACGAGATTCTAGCTATCCTCAATGTCATCGTAGACGATCTGGCGCAGTACCACAACAAATGTGACGATGATGCGAGTTTGACCACAGTCAATAACGATGGCGAGCAGTCTTTCGGCGATGTGCAATGTCCGTCCCCTGCAGCTTCAACAAGCGATGCAAACGTTTCAAAGAGGTAGGTTAAGTAAATAGTGACAGGGCCTAATTCGCTTCCAGATGCTGCTACTGCTACTGCTACTGCTACTGCTACTGCTACTGCTACTACTGTTGATGGTGCTAATGCTATTGGTGATTATGATAATGATGCCATACAAGAGTCAGCTTCTGTATTATTTGCGCAAGAGACAAAGAACTCGCATTCGTATGATGCAGTTAATGCTGTGGACAAACTAAAAAAGAGTGCACAGATATTGGGTGCATATATTGTTCTACCAGATCAATTAACTGCTCCTGTTTTTGAAAGCTCAGCTTCAGGACCTGGCCTCTGTACTTTTGCGACATGACGCATGTAGTGTGTAGGAAAGCAAAAATTGATCAAAAATATGCAGAACTAGCACCTGGAATTCGCTTGTCTACGCTAGGAAAACAGCCGGATTCGCTGGTAAACTCGCCCACGTGGAAATAGACAACCCCGTGAGCAGAAAAGCTTGCGAGAACACGCGAGCAGAATAGCTCACATGGAAAGCGGGCCTTAATCAAAATTTTATATACAAGCGCAATATCTTTCAGAATTGAATGTGGTCACGCAATTTGCAAAATTTTGTAACTTAAGAATGAAAAAGCTGGCGCAGTGTTGATTAAGAACGATGTTAATTGCTGTTAATTAGCACTTTTAATTAGACTTTTGAGTACAAGTTTGAAATTGAGTTTACAATGTAGCCTAAGTTGCCAAGAAACAAAATCCATTGCTTAAGAACACATTTTATGGTTCATAGGCCTACTATGCTTAAGAAAATGTTAAAAGTCGCCAGAAGGCTGCGCATATCGAAGCTAGATTTGAATAATTACTGGCGTTATCAGAAATGAACGTTATCTACCCTATTCCAGATGCTTATAAAGAAAGTAAGTCGTGCGTGTGTACCCACTCATCCTTGGTCCACACCACCCCATAAAACCTATATATGGTTCAAACCGGTTTCAAAATTGACATCGTCACGGGTTTGACAGTATGCCAGAAAACTGAGGACAAGACACAGGGGTCAAAATTATGTGAAGGACTGATTGTAGCTGTAGGATGTTTCTACTACTACAGCCGCAGAATACAGTAATTATACATACATACTGCATATCACCAGCAAGCTAGATTCATGAAACATTTTATCATTTAAAGACGATTTTCAGAGGACTGTTGTACAAAATGCTGCATCCAATAGATCAGCCAAGAAAAATTTCAATACCTCTAAATATTTCAAGGTTGTAAAATCTCTATATCATGTGAAGTGCTATAAAAACTTCACAGAAGTTGTTATGGAACCCCTAGTAAATGTGGAGGATATTGTCGGGAACAGTATGCTCAACCCCCACCAATGCGGTACGTGAAACATCAGGTATCTTTGCCAAAAATACTTGTTCTGTAACAAAGTCCGTTGCCAAATCTGGGGACACGTGAAACAAAAGCTTTAGAAGATGGGATTAGAACGACTGTCAATGTATTGAAGGGGGGGGGGGGGTGACTTGATTTCGAAAGAAGTTAAATATCACCATTCGTGTAAAGGTTCGGCTTTTTGTTAAGGCTGAGAGACTGTTACAGTTAGAGGGTGACTATAAGCAGCGAAAGACTTCTAACAACTTTGAAACTATATGTTCCTAGAACGGAGGATCATAACTGTAGCGGTACTTGAATTACTCTCCTCAGTCTGCGCACAGTATTGGAATTACTGTGAAAGATTTTGGTAAGAATGGTTTCTCCACAGAAAAGTCTACTGCAGACGTGACACTCTCCTCTGGACAAAAAAAGCTGGACTTGTGGTTTACTCATCGGCAATATCAGATGAATCCGTCCGTTTAGCGCATAACTTCAGGTCTATTATCACAATGGACGTACTACAGCGATCTTCACGTGAAATTCAAAGATACATTTTATTGCCATCTTAATTTGCGCGTAATTTGGTGTCTGTAATTTGATATTGGACAATTATCGGAGAATAAGGATAGTGATTCTGAAGACAACGATTCCGCGTAGGCCATATGGCAATGGGTATATTGTAACAAGGTCCACGCGCGGTACAGCGATACTTTTTATTGTCATCTTTATATGTGTGTAATTTGATGTCTGTAATCTGATATCGGATGTTTATTTCATAATAATGATAATGATTCCGAGTAGGCCATGTACATTGAATGTCTGAACATACTTTAGCAATCGTCATGAGAAATACAAACTGAACGATACCTTTTATTGTCATTCTGATATATCCTTAGTTTGATATCGGACGTTTATCTGATAATAACGATAGTGATTCTGAAGACAGCGATTCCGTGTAGGCCATATGTCACTGAACATACATAACCAATCTTCACGTGAAGTACAGAGATGCTTTTTAATGTCATCTTGATATACGTGTAGTTTATCAGTACTCCGAGGGAATTATTATACATTTTGCACCTCAAAGGTATAAATAAAAGTCTTAATTTATCAGTCACGTGCCTGTTAACTTTTGCGCTGTTTGTTCTTAAGCAATGAACTCTAGTTCTTGGTAACTTAGGCTACCATCTAATCTTAAAATTCAAATTAAAAATGCTAATTAATGGGCCGTGTTAGTGGTGACCTTTGACCTATTCTTAAGCTTAGAATGCACGCTAAAATTCGTTCGCAAGGAATAGATTTTGGTACTTGGTTACAGTGGCTACCTTTTTAACTTAATTAAAATGCTAATTAATTGGCCACGCGACTAGGCAACTTTTACCTGTTCTTAAACATGGTATGAACCATAAAACCTTTTCTTAAGCAATGGATCTTGCTTCTTGGCCACTTGCGGTTCATTGCAAACTTAATTTAAAACTTGTACTCAAAGTCTAATAAAAAGTGTTAATTAACAGTAATTAACACAGTTTTTAATAACTCGGACTACCCTATGATCTTACGATTCTAATTAAAAATACTAGTTAATGCGCCATGTTACTGGTGACCTATGACCTGTTCTTAAGCAAAGAATGCATGATGAAATTTGTTGTTAAGCAATGGATTTTGTTTCTTGGTAACTTAGGCTACAATAAAAACTTAATTTCAAACTTGTACTCAAAAGTCTAATTAAAATGCTAAGTAAGCGGTCATGGGACTGGTGACCCTTGATCTGTTTTTAAGCATAGTATCGATGTAGGATTACTGTATTCTGCGGCTGTAGTAGTAGAAACAGCCTACAGCCGCTAGCAGTCGATCAGTCCTTCTTCGCTTTTGCCCACTGTGTCTTGTCCTGAGCTAAAAATCTTTAGCTTCCTCAGGTCCATTCTTGATTTAACTGTACCGAGACCTGCTTTCTTGAGGTCAACTCGTAGCACAATATGAACCATAAACTCTGTTCTTAAGCATAGTATGCACGATAAAATTTGTTCTTAAGTAATGGATGTTGGTTCTTGGCAACTTAGGCTACATTATAAACTTGGTTTCAAACTTGTACTCAAAAGTCTAATTAAAAGTGCTTATTAATCGGTCACGTGACCGATCACCTTTTGACCCGTTCTTAAGCATAGTATGAACCATAAAGTGTGTTCTTAAGCAATGGATTTCGTTTCTTGGCAACTTAAGCTACAGTGTACACTTAACTTCAAGCTTCTACTCAAAAGTCTAATTAAAAGTGATAATTAACAGTAATTAACACCGTGCTTAATTAATGCTGCACCAGCTTTTTCATTCTTAAGTTACACAATTTTGCAAATTACGTGACCACATTCAATTCTGAAAAAATTAAGCTTATACATCACATTTTGATTAAAACAGGTTTTGGCGGGATGTTCTAGTGCCGCCCCCTACCTTAAGAACCAATTCTGAAAATTAAGAATGGCAATTTTTATCTCAACACCGGCCCATCTCAAATGTCTTATTTAATGTCAGTGGGCTCCCGCCTCCCGTATTATAAATAACAAGAGGCCCAAGGGGCATGCATCGTTCACCTAGTTGGTGCGTTAAAGACATTTCATGTGTTCTCGCACATCTAGAGCGCTATACATTTTGGCTGGCGGCTAGTGTCTCAATAAACCGTTATATTTGTTAGTTAGTCAGCCTGCCAACCAGTCAGCTAACCAGCCAGCCAGCCAGACAGCCAGCCAGCTAGCCGGCCAGCCAACCAACTAACCAACAAACCAGCTACCAAGCCAACCAACAAGCTAGCCAACCAGCCAGTCAGTCTCAAATGCTTATTCCGGTTTGCAGCTTTTCGCATGCAATACGCGAACTTGGAGGAAATGTTGCCCGTCAAGTCCTGAAGATGTGTGATAAATTTGAGGTCAAAGATCCAGGCCACGGTGACCAGATTAAAAATTACAATTTTGAAACCAGCGTGCCTGAAAGACACAACTTTGTCAATAACTCTGTTTCTAGAGGAGATGTGTTGAACAGATTTAGGTGGATGGTTACCCGTGCGATCCCGTTGCATGATAAATATCTAGGTCACTGTGACACAATTAAGAATGCGTCTAATATTCAGGCAATCTGGTGCAGTAATTTAATAGGAGTGTGCCCATTTGGTTAAAAGCACCAGATTCGGTGTCGTGATACCATTTGACCTATTGATTAATATTAGATATTGACCCATTTGAATATTTTTCAAGATGACCGCCATTTTCAAAATAGCCATCACGATAATATGGAAATAGACCCAGATCACTAAAGTTACATTCAGAAAGGCGTTATAATACTAATTTTAACATGGCAATAGTAGGCAGTACCTCCTGAATAAAGCATATAGGCCTATTTGAATACTCTTATATTCTTTTAATGGCTGCCATTTTCAAGATGGCTGTCAAAGTAATACCGAGAAGACACGTTTTTATGACTTAATACATTTGATTGTATAAAAATATAAGAACAAATGCTAAAACATCCTATTTATATCAATGTTAGATAATAATAATAATAATAATAATAATAATAATAATAATAATCGTTATTTATTGAGGGTAGCACTTCAAGTACACGGCCTGATCTAGCAGAGGCCCTCATTAACATATTTACACATTTTTAAAATATATATAATATGTACAAATTTATACATCTATGTACAGACAAGGAACTTAGGGAATCTATTTCTTATAATCATATAATATTCTGAATGTATTAAGAGTAATTTGAACAAAAGCTACTGATGCTTTCAACAGCAGCAAACTTTCAATCAAATTAGCATTGATATATTCAGCATTGTAAAGTAAATTCCTTTCTTTTCTGCTGAAATGCTGTGGAAACAATGCAAGAAATAGAAATAACGATATTTGTATGTGCTAAAATATAGAAACTAATTCTCAATTTCGTAGACAAATACAGCTAAGCACATTATAACATACAATTATACATACATAAAGAAACAATAGATTTATTAAAATTATTATCATTACCCACGCCGTCGAATGTCTTAAACCTTTAGCGACTAAATTTGTCAGGAAAACCTTGATTAGGTCTATCTATTGTGAAATGTCCGTTTCCAGAACAAGACAATGCCATTCTTGGAAATTTACCACCGGAAAGACTGGCTCGATTATCGCGCCTGTCATTCCTGTCATAAATTTTCAAAAATAGTCCTCTGGACTGCAAATGGTCATTTCTCTAGCCGATTTTATGGACTTGTTTCTAGGCTTGTGCATTTATGGGTCAAAGAGCGGAAGAATCACCAAATTTGACATAGCACTTCATAATGTAGGATAAAATCAGAAGGTTCAATCGAAGGTTTGTATCTTAAAGGTTAATTAGGCATATATAGTTTACTGAAATTAAGAGCTCACCAAAGCACATGCACTCCCAATCAAACACACTCACGTCCACACGCACATGAACTCGTGTTAGTATATATCACATCGGAAAGAACATTGGCTACATGATGTATTTAGGTTTTTACATTGATAGATGGCCGTCAATTTCAAGAAGGATGCTGGAGAAAGCAAGGAAAATGCCAAAAGGTTAATCAAATTACAGTAAGCAGTTGCTTAATCGAGTCTAATGGAGTTATAATGACCATAGCATAGGTCTGACTTCAAAATAAGACCTTAATTAGTGGAAATGCGGTAATTGCAAATGCCATGTGTGTGTGCGTGCGTTTGTTCGTTCGTTCGTGCGTGCGTACGTACGTACGTACGTGAGTGAGTGAGTGCGTGCGTGCGTGCGCGCGTGTGCGTGCGCGCGCGCGTGTATGTTAATATTGCAAATTTAAAAAGATTTAAAAATATGAATGATCTTTTGTATTCCAGCACGCCTGATTATACTAACAACATTTACTAATAATTTGAAATATTTGTATCAGATGACCATAGTGTTATGAGCAAAATTGCCTAGAAAGAAATACATACAGTTATTGCTGGAAGATGAGGTGAAAGTTCACCTTCCACAGTGGCAGAAAAAGAGGTGATCACACAGGTCTCAATCCCTGTAGTGGGCGCTAACAATGATCTTAGAGATGCTGTGTTTATTCAGCCACCGCATGAGGGAGACTATGACATGTATCATGAATCTAAGAGGTAAATAGTACCATGGTTTGTCGCACTTGACCACAGCAAGTCATGACGTGTAGGCTGACGTCATAATCATGACGCCATGAATGGCTCGATATAGTCTGTCCTTAACGCTTAATGGTCCGACACGTTGTGCGAATTGTGTCGTTACCATTTAGTAAACATGCTGTTGAATATTTTGAAACTAATTTGATTGGGCACTTTTGATGCCTTAGGCAGCAACAGCACCATGTCAAATTAGTTTCAAAATATTCAACAGGTTTCCCTGAATAGTTTTATGGAAATTGATAGTTAAGAAGTTCAGGGAACGATCGATCCCAACACGAGCGAGGTGTGGCTACCCTTTCCCTAACTTGCAGGAAAATCTCCCATATGAAGAATCAGCGTTTCAGAGGGGCTGCTTAATCATACGCAAGACACAGCGAGAACAGTACAATACGTTTGGGAAAGGAGATGGTGGGTTCATATAGAGTGTATCTCGTTGAACCTTTCAAGCTATGCCCCACCCATCTCTAGCTAAGCTCCACCCAACCACCGCTCGTGTTGGTATCGATCGATCCCTAAACTCCCTGACTATCAATTTCCAGAAAACTATACAGGTAAGTTGTTAAATATTTTGAAACTAATTTAACTGGGCGCTGTTGCTGCAACAGCGTCCAGTCAAATTAATTTCAAAATATTCAACATAATGTTTATTAAATGGTAAAGACATGCTATTCGTATACGTGTCGGACTATTAAGCATTAAAGACTGACTATATCGAGCCATTCATGACGTGACGTAATTATTTTGACGTCATCACACCCGCCACGTAGTAGATTATGATGTTATATGACGTCATACGATGGATGGATAAACTTGGAAAGGTCCATTGTCTCAATTGTTGTCACTAGTTTAATCACTGGCGATCATTTTGGGGTCCAAAACATAGAATATCACAACTGTCTTCTTTAAAAGAATTCCTGGGGTGGGAGGGGGTAGGGGGAGGGGGGGGGGGTGTACAGGTTCCAGGCAACTGGCCTGAATTCTTGAAGGTAGAAGAAAAGCCGAACAATTAAATTACCTAGCTAAGCATACCACTTTCTGTCTACCAGTGGTAATCTTGTAATATTGTGTTGTCCTCATCAAAAGACGACAAGTGTGACATATCCCCACGTGCACATGAAGATGCAGACACTACATTACTCTGTCATGCATCCGATTTGCCAAACACGGTTTCCAACAGGAATGCTAAAACCCTAGATAATGATGTTGTAGGGCTAGCCATTTCATGCAATAGTCAAAGCTGAAATGTGGATTGCATTTGGATTGTCACTATATTGCATGCTATTGTTACTATTCTTGTATCAGAGAAATCTAGTGCTCTTCACCTTGTCCATGCTTTTACCAAGTCCGACCGAACATCCGCATTACCGGACAAATGCTAGATCACTGCATGGACAGCATGTATATCATAGTGAGAAGTTGCAACAACATTAGAGTCACTAAGACAAAAACACATACAGCTCAAGATGTCGTGGATACAACGCTAATAGTAACTTGAACAATGGCTTGTCCTAATGTATGATAGAAGACGAGCAAGCCAGAGAGTCCATGATGCCCGCAAAATCCTGGTCACATAAAAGTAAAAAGAAAGATCTCTCGAAAACTTACCGACATCCTGAGGTAAGTTATTGCAGCATAAGAAAAGCGAGATGCATGTCAAGTTGGTCATTGTTGGGGCCAGTGCCTGATTCCTACTCCAGAGTAAACGCGTCCTAGTCAATGGGGGTTGAAGGGGATCAGAAACATATTCCTGGAAACCTCTGTGGACTACGTTGCGCAAGGCATCTAAAACATGCCAGGAACTATTGCGTTGGATGGCATTTAAACAAATGGTTTAGCTGTCAATGTAAATGCATCAAAGCCGAAATGCAATGTACCGCATCAGAGATTTCTTCTTCTACCCTTTCCACTTGCACGTGGCAGATCCAGAGAAAAACTCTTTATATCACAATACACGTAAAAGATGGGGTAGCACATGAGGTCATCCAAGAAGCCATCCTTCAATGTAAGGCTTTCCCCACACATTAAGAAGAGAATATTACGGGCCTCAATTTTTTTTTGCTATTTTCTCATCGATGGACATTCTGCCATTACCATAAAAGCAGCTATTGGCGTCGCAGCCAATCATGACATCGATGGGGATAAGGCATTTACACACATGGCTCTGCAGAAAAGCTTCTGTTTATTTTTTGAAGCAGAGAATGCCAGCGACATCATGTGAAAATGGCAGCTACATTTATGTACACGTCTATGACATCTGCATCAATGGTCACGGGGTCACTGAATGGTGTACTGTTCAGACTGATTGAAGCCCAGGTCGTGTTGGACATTGCCAAATGAGAGACTCCTCATTGACATCAGCTCCTGATTGATTGGCTGGGAGAGTTCAGAGAGATGAACATTGATCAGCGTGTGGAAACGCATCTTGTTTCCAGCGCTGCAAAGATTGCTCTTAGACTCGCTAGCTAACGGAAGCTGATAGCCTGACTTCAGAAAGACATTGGAGATATGACGCTTACGCAGGATAGCCAAGCCTTTGATGGACTCGATTAGATCGTAGAGATCATTGACACAGATTATGGTAGTAGCGTCCACATGGCGAGATAGGATCAGAAAGCCGATTGTGTTTGTGTAGTTAACCCTGCGTGAGGAGACCCATCGCCATTCTCCCTGTCATCAGCTGTGGGAGATGCAAGCCGCCAGATCATACCGATGTCAACCACCACTATGGAGGAGCGCACACCACGTGGCTCTTGTGTAAGTTTCTGCATAAGCTTTCTCTTCTGAGTCTTTCTGAAGGTGTCATTGACATCGATTAGTGCCAGACACTTAAGTCATACAGTATTTCATGACATGTATCAGAGAGGGACACCAAACCACTGGCATCCACAATGTTCACCACAGATGTCAGTGCCTTGCTTTTCTTTTCCCCTTGCTTCACCTTGAGATCTTCTCCGCTAGCTTTGCTAACTGGGGTATTGGCGAAAGTGAAACGAGTGTTGCGCTTGATGGGATCATGGAGAGACGTTTGCTTCGAGTAGGCACGCTCATCCGTGAAAGCTTTCAACTTAGATTCACCATGTCGCTTGACAGTATACAAATGGCGGGTCAACTCAGAGGTCTAGAAGGCGGTGGAGTGGGATGGTGGTAGTCGCGGGAATGTCTGATTGCAAGGTTCGTATCATTTTCTAGCTCCTCACGAGCAGTTGCCAGGGAATCCTGGGAGTTTGTCTTTGGGGTCGCGGAGCAGGGGAAGCCGTGCCTCGTGGATGTCTCCAGCTTCGAGCCTGTGATATGCCCATTTAGAAGACGATGTATGAGTGTCTCATACATTAGCATATACCATCGCATCGCTCGCTTATAGTGCTTCCCTCTCACGGCCTGTTCCATTTATCAACAAGAGAGGCGTTATTGCAGAGCATACGTTGATGAGAACATAAGTGGCATTATCATCGCTGCGAGTGGCGGCTGTCTTGAATGTTGTTATCAAGGAGACCTCTAATTACACAAATATCCTTGGAAATGGATTCCTTATCCTCAAATTACTCGAAGAAGTGTGATTTTCAGTTTTCCAGAATGTTTGATTAAAAACTTTAATTTAATATTCTACGGCATTTGACCCAAATTTGACAGACCAGCATAGGAGATTATTTTGTAATAAATACCCTAAAATACCAAAATCTACCATAAAACTTGACTTGCCAGAGGTTGGTACCAAAATGTGAGATTATGACTCTACTAAAAATATATTGCGAGCACTGGTTTCGAACGAACTAAATGTGTTTGCACCATGTCAGCCCACGGGTCCGTAACTACCAGTAGACTCCTACAACCCAGATTAAAAACTTAGAATATGACAACCTATATGCAAGATGGTAGCTGAAGTTTGGGAGGGGTTGGGGTGGTGCAAAAGTGAATCTAAGGGGTCAAGTGCCACTATAGGCCTCCAACCCCTGTCGACGTGCCCACAGGAGAGGAATTCATTTCTACATAAGCTCTGCATCCACCTTATATGCGTATTTGAATCGACTTATTGGCTTTGACCAACTTCAAGATAATTGTATATAATTAAGTAAATTGCTGAATATTTTGAAATTAGTTTGACTTGCGATTGGGCTTTTGCTGTGTATAGCAGCAATTAGTTCCAAAATATTAAACAGAATGGTTATTAAATTGTGAATTTATCAATGACAAACAATTCATGCACTTTCGTGATATACTTTTCTACTTTCGTGACTGGGCTACAGCATTTTGATTGTGACGTCACCTAACACGTGACGTATTTGATTATGACGCCAGATACCGGATATCTGAGTGACAGACTAGATTCCTCTATTGAGAGATACAGGAAACACGATGGACGTCACTAGAAGTAGTTTGATTCAAGATGTATATATATATATATATATATATATATATATATATATATACTCTGTAATGAATGAACGCTTAAAATCGTACCTTCTAGCTCCAGGAACGGTGAACCTAACAGGCATTGATATCGCATCTTATAAGAGCAGGATTAAGGCAAGGGCTAACGGGGCTACAGCCTCTGGGTCCCAAAAATTAAGGCGCCCCCAAATAACAAACAACTAACATTTTACCAATTTGAAGCTGAAACTATCTCGTTTCTACAGATAAGCGTTTGCTGTTGAATATTATGAAACGAATTTGACTGGAAGCTGGTGCTTCCTAGTGGGAGGTGTTGCTGGTAGTGTTGGTGTTGGCGGAGGCGGCGGTGGCGGCGGTGGCAACAGATACGATAGTAGTAGTAGGAGTAGTAGTAGTAGTAGTAGTAGTAGTAGTAGTAGTAGTAGTAGTAGTAGCGGCAGCAGTAGCAGTATCAGCAGTAGTAGTAGTAGCAGTAGTAGTAGTAGTAGTAGTAGCAGTAGTAGTAGTAGTAGTAGTAGTAGTAGTAGTAGTAGTAGTAGTAGTAGTAGTAGTAGTAGTAGTAGTCTAACCATCCCTGGTAAGACAGCTCAAAATTTCATAGACACGAATTATCTTAAATCAACATTCGATAAAATTAATTTTATTTAAATATAGTTTAAGAAGCGTATTTACATGCACAATCTGCTTACTGGCCTAGCTTAGCGAACACTAATCTGTATTATGATAATACAAGGGAAGTTTATATACATGAGACACTCTCCTCCCGGCTAGTAATAGTTAAGTACAGGAATATGAAGCTAAGAACACTGTTGCACGTTGCAATGATACAAGATAAAACTCATCGTAACCCAACAAGTTCATTTTAGATATGCCATTTTTAAACTAAATTAATTTTAAATGTTGGTGGAAGGACCAATTACTGGTGTTAATCAAAACACGTCGTTGATGCGTGTTGGTGAAAGTTGTTGCAGACCCCAAATGACTATATGACGACAACACCCTACAGTGCCTTACAAATATATCACGTACAAAAGTAACACCAAGGGCGTGTTCGAAGATACAAACGCTTCAAAATGTTTGGTATGGGCAAAATCGGCCTTTTTTTTATTGCATATCGTATAATGAATGTGACAATATCCGATTGCCACAGTTAGTTGATTTAGGAAAACATTTCACAATGTTTGCGTGTTCGAGCAGGCTCCTCTTGTCGTATTAATAAAACTCGATTAATAGAATGATGCATACTTCTTAGTAAATAACAATACATAGATAATCCATAAATAACTATATGTACAATAATTACATTCATAAATTTAAATCAGTGCCATTTGAAGGTCGAGTAGTTTATATCACAGATTCGTTGCTTGAATGAGAGCAGTAGAGTGTTTGTTTAGAACGAACAATGCTGCGAGTGAGATAAGTAAGATATGTGTGTCAAATAAATAGGTTAGTTCGAATATTTCAAAAGATAATAGTTCAACATCTGTATTACTGCAAACGATAATTTGTCATCAATAAATAAAAGTGTGTGTTCCGTTAGCTTGTTAATGCGAGAGAATCCTGCTAGCCTGATCTATTGGTCACTCTAATGTTACTAAAGAACATGCCACACGCTTCACATATTGGCGAACAACAACAGTTGACACAAGCGGCGAAGAACTTCTGCGCGCAGCCCAGGTTGATCATGCACATACGGAGGCACGGCGTGATGGACCAGATATGCTGGAACGTGATCACTGCGAACTCGCAGCCCCAGCAAAGCGCCATTGGGGCCGCGCATAGGATCGTGAGCAGCTTGTAGCAACAATTTTTACCGCAATTAAAACAGGTATAGGCAAGTTTCCATACACAGTCAATACTATGAGCTCCATCAGGTTCGCCAATTACTTCTTCAAACGCAACCTGTAAAATTGAACATATGGATGGAATTATCATCTTACGATGCTTAGCAAATGATTTAGTTGATTTAATCAGAACATGGAATAATTAGCAATATTCTGTATGAAATTGAGCTAGACGGGGTGGGGGAGGGAAGGTGTGTGTGTGTGTGTGTGTGTGTGTGTGTGTGTGTGTGTGTGTGGGTGTGTGGGTGTGGGTGTGTGTGTGTGAGAGAGGATGAGAAAGAGAGACAGACAAAGGGAGAGAAGGCACAAATACACAGTGTAGTTCTCTTATTCTCCTTAATATGTTGCGTTGTACAGAAATATCATTGGGTGAATATTTTCAGAGCCTACATAAGGTGCGCCTGCGGATGATTTACTTTGTGAGATGAAACAGCGGTGCTAGCATAAGATAAATTCTACTAGTTGTTGGTACAATTAGCTGGTTTTCCTCAAATGTCTTCAGACATTGACGTCAGCATGTCTTATCTCCACACACCAACTAATTTTAGAAAACTTCGTATGAACTAACGCTATCTACACTATCATACTTGCGTGATCATGGCAGGGGCCTAATCACATATTGACGTAGAGTTTGATGGATGGTATGGGTAGGTAAAACTGATACAAGGACGGAGTAAGGCAAGGCTAACAGAACGGGGCTAGAACCTTGAACAATTAGGGGCCGTGAATCAAAACCTCTAATAGCATTTTACCTATTTGAACCTGAAATCGCAGTAGGCGTATCTTATTTTACAGTCATATACGGTACCGTACATAAGCTGTTTACAGGGAAGCTAGTGCTTCCTCAGCTTCCAGTCGTATTAGTCTCAAAATATTCATCAGAATTTTAGTAGTAGTAGTAGTAGTAGTAGTAGTAGCAGCAGCAGCAGCAGCAGCAGCAGCAGCAGCATCAGCAGCATCAGCAGCAGCGGCAGCGGCAGTCGTAGTAGTGGTAGTAGTAGTAGTAGTAGTAGTAGTAGTAGTAGTAGTAGTAGTAGTAGTAGTAGTAGTAGTAGTAGTAGTAGTAGCAGTAGTAGTAGGGTTTTGTGGTGGTAGTAGTAGTAGTAGTAGTAGTAGTAGTAGTAGTAGTAGTAGTAGTAGTAGTAGTAGTAGTAGTAACATCTTGCAATTATATTGCTCTTTTTTTCGTCTTAAGATCATTCATCTAACCGGGAAATATCGGATCAATGACATTGAAAAGAACAAGCATACACTTATTCTCAGACCAGACCAAAAGACGACATCTATGCGTCAATATCACCCCTTCAACTGACGGCACAATATGACAAGTTAGTCCGGCACTAAGTTCGACAAAACGTTAACAAATGAAAAAGTTATCTACGTCATTGATTATGACGTCATATGATTGATGGATAAATTGGAAATGTCCATTACTGCGGTAACATTTCTTCATGGCTATTTCTCAAGACCATTACAGAGGTTGTTGTGAGCGACGACGACTAAAGGATTAATTGCTTGAGGATATCATGGCAATGGATGGATCCGACCTGGCAATCAAGTATATGACGCCATGCTCAATTGCGTAATATCTTGGCTGAAGTCACAATATACAGTGGCATTTCGGTCATGAGCCTTTAATAGGCCGTCAAGTTTCCGAATTGTATGTCTTTATTGGACTAACTATTTAATAAACATTTGGTTGAAAAATTTGAAACTAATTTGAAATTAGTTTCAACGTATTCAACAGCCTGCCTGTATAGTTACCAGTGTTCAAAACATATAAATTAATCCCAACACGAGCAAAACATGGGCAGAATTTAGATAGAAATAGGCGGCCATAGCTTGACATGGATCTCTATATTTCTAAGCCAAGTGGGACCCACAACAAGCCGTTTCCTATTATAATCTTCAAACCAGATCACAGCACTGAAAAACATCACTGAAATAGCATCACTGAAAATCATCACTGAAAAGCTGTACTCTAACTGATCAATAAAGTGTCCAATGTAGCTTATTTGGTCAGTTTTGGCTGAAATCGTAATGGGTAAGTGTAGATTAAATAATTTTTTTTATTTTGTCACATACCTTCAAATGATCGTTCAAATCGTTCGGATCACGGTTATCCATGTCGGGGCCGTCAGACATTTTGAAAAAGTTTTAAGTTAAAGCTTCAGATACCAAAGAACTGACAGAATATCTCTTTGTCTGTGAGTGTCCCAGAGTGAACTCTACTGGACAGTGTGTATTCTGTATTGCCCACATAAGCACGTGTTTACCCTGGTAACCAGGTGATGGTTGGTATGACAGGCCGTGTTGATGCGCTGTCATGGCGCGATGTGTGCTTCAACGACGATTAAATCGTTTTAACCCTGAATTCTGGATGTTTAGATTTAAAAGCAAACTTACAAATCAGTTGTTGAATATTTTGTAGGTAAATTGTCTGGACAAAGCTGCTGTTTTAGGCAAATCAAATTAATTTCTAATATTTTCCACAGCATCTTGGTTTGCCAATAAATGTTCTGAGGAATCTTGATTAGGGTTGTCAGGCTAAAATTGTAATAGCGTGGCTTTCCATGGTGGCAAATAAGTTATATAGCTGGTGATCGATTACGAATAAAAAATACCGCTACCTCTAGTCAATACCCACCAGTCCGTGTAAATGCTATACAGGTCTTTGGGACATGGGAAAGGTTACTATAACCGCAATTGATTATAGTTAGTGCTTATTTTATTAGGTTTACGTCCGTTGTTAGCGTGCATACACAAATAAAGGCACGACGAATGAGAATTTGTATAAAAAATTTAAAGAATATTGAGGTTGTAATAATGTGGAATAGGCCTAATCAAGTTTAGTCATATCTAGGCGTGATTAGCACTATCAGTATATCCTTGACCATTCGGTGTTCCTGCTATGTAGGCCTACCCACATAGGGATTGATCGTGGAATTACTTAAGCTAGTGACGCAGGGCACCTAATGGACCGTTCCATTTTTAGCTATGTCCCGCCCATCACTAGCTAAGCTCTACCCACACCTCGCCGTGTTGGGATTGATCGATCCCCGAATGCCCTAACTATCAATTTCCTAAAAACTATACAGGGAAGCTGTTGAATATTTTGTAACTAATTTGACTTGGTGCTGTTGTTGCCTATGGCAGCAACAGCGCCCAGTCAAATTAGTTTCAAAATACTCAACAGAATATTTATTAGATAGTAAAGGCATACAATTTGTACAACAACGCATAGTCCGTATTCAAATATGCGTTCGTGTCGTACTTATCGACATCATTCACGACGTTATTGATATCATTCTACACATCACGTAGTTGATTATGACGTCATATGATGGGTGGGTACTCTGGAAGGATTAATTGTGCTGGATGCTCTGGAAGAGGGCGGCCCATCACTCTTTGAAGGGGAATGCGCCTCTACGTAGACCGTTTACATACCACGAAGCCATTTACTATATTCTGAGTCTTTATTTTTGCTTGAAACAGGCACAGATCCATATGGCTACACCTTCATTGACAAATACGCACATTACTATGATTAGTGTGGAATACTTTCAGTTGACTGGGATGTGTGCATGGGTAAAATGAGATTATTTACATCATAAAATTTTCACGGCTGATTTAAATTCTTTTAAATACGGTGGCGTGTGGGTTTATATACATATATTTATTTTTTTTGATTTAAACATATTTTATTGTAACAATTGCACAATGGGATCGGGCACAAGTTCTTACAACTTAGATTTGCCCTCTCCCTACAGAATTATTATAAGCAGCCAATGATTGAGAACACTAAACCGAGGTGAGAGAGAAACAATGAATTAAGAGAGAGAGAGAGAGAGAGAGAGAGAGAGAGAGAGGGAGGGAGGGAGGGAGGGAGGGAGGGAGGGAGGGAGGGAGGGAGGGAGGGAGGGAGGGAGGGAGGGAGAGAGGAGGGGGGAGGGAGAGAGAGAGAGAGAGAGAGAGAGAGAGAGAGATCTCAACTCCCACCATGCTTTCACCAGGTCTTCTCTTCTCGTTTCTTACACGAAAAACGAAACAGAAACGAGAAATGAGACCCAGTCACCTCCAACCCCGCCCACCCCACACATTCAAAATGGCTCCACTCCTGTGTATTTAGGTAAATCTGAACTTTTAACCTCCTCATAACTTGGAACGAAAAGTTTGAGGAGATTAACGGTTTAGCGAGCCTTTATTGCATCCCCATCATCCCCTCTCCTGTCGTCATCGTCGTCGTCGTCGTCGTCGTCATCGTCGTCTGCGGCATCGCATTATCGTGCATATATATGCGTGTTGGAACAACTCACACTCGCGTTCATCCATTCGTTATACACGGTATATTGTAATACGCATGCCATTATCTGTCCGGTGCCTAAAGCAATAACAGTACAATATGGTGGTGGATATATAATTTAAATATAATTAAATAGCAAGAGCTTAAGCGGTGTGACGGATAGCTGTGTGTAATTGCAGCGATAGGTCGTGGCAGGTCTCTAGCTATTAAATCTTATATTTCAGATTGAATTGTAATAAATAATATCCTAGATAACACATATTACTGGGCCGATACTGGAGCAATACCGGACCGTATTGGCCCGGTATTGGTCCAGTGCCGGCTCAGTGACGCGCGTTATTGCGGAGCTTATTGGTTACAAACAACGACAGAGGTGTGGTCTGTTTATTCATCACCATGACCACAGCATTATTGCTAATACAATGAAATCATAACACATATTCCACGTCAGTAAAATAGTATTGCTAAGCAAATTACGTTACCCTTTGCAATACTGGTGTTCATTCTTAAACCTGGTCTCGCTATATAAGCTGTTGTTATCTACCACAGCAACAGCTTGTAGCAGAGATATCGAATTAAAGCTGGTCACCATGTAGGGCCTATGGTGCAAAGGAAATCAGAAAATGACATATATGTATCTATGTCTAATATCAAGGGTTGGCAAAATATATTGATCAATCGAGATAGTGACGTCTAATAGTTTAACCTAAATGTATGAACTATTCTATATACAAAGAAAATGTTATTGTGAACTTTATTAAGTATGAATCGGTGTATTGATCAACCTAGCAAACGTCACGATTTATTTATTTCCATTGTTAAAGTTTAATGGGGGTAGTTAAAGTGCATGTTATGGAATGTTGGGAAATATTCTTAACATGCGTCTCCTACGGTGGATTATGCATGGTGGTGGTGGGTGAGGGGCTTGGGGGGGGGGGGCTGTTGTACGGTATGCGATTTTTTTATTCCAAGATTGCCATGCAGATAATATACGGCAAATAAATGTATTAACATTTTTTTGATTTTTTGCTAGTGGTGATGTGTGATCTATTTGCAATTACCAAGTTGTATATATTAACGTAGGCATCAACCGAAAGCTTTGCAACATAACTTTGGGTTATATGTTCAGGCTCAAATGGCATGAAATGCTACGAAGTAACAAAGATGAAATCGAATTATCTAATTGGTCACACGTCGTAAAACGAGCTAAGCGAAATGGTGGAACAGTTTAAGGACCCGTTTCCATGTACGCAAAAAATGTCCGCGCGGAGCATGCGCGTGAGGAGCGACAAAATTGGTATAATGTAAATGCACCGACCTGTTCTCAGGTACGGGGATAATCAAGCGCCTGCAATCAGTTTTTCTTCCGGCTTCTCCACTGTGGCGTGTCCACTGCGAGCGTCATAAGCCTCTTCAGGATCAATATCGTCTTTAGTGATCCTAGATTACGGTATTTAATGTCTGGTCGCAAACCACTTGCCCAGATGGAAGGTGGAGGTGGTGGTGTGCGTGCGTGCGTGTGTGCGTGGGGGGGGGGGCGGGGGAGGGTATCGCCATCATTCATTTCTTTGTTGTCGTGAGTGAACGCTGCTTTGGCTTCATTCAAGTGTTGAGCCTTGGGCTGTTCTGCAGCTATTGGAAGTAGTGTATCAAGAGGACCTTTTCCCTCGTCGATAAGGTCACCATCATCAGCATACTCCATCTCTAATGGCATATCTAGGTTTGAGATTCGATGGTTTGGTTTTGTCGAATGTTCT
Organism: Chaetoderma sp. LZ-2023a; assembly: GCA_034401795.1. Taxonomy (NCBI): domain Eukaryota; kingdom Metazoa; phylum Mollusca; class Caudofoveata; order Chaetodermatida; family Chaetodermatidae; genus Chaetoderma; species Chaetoderma sp. LZ-2023a. The sequence continues at coordinate 72,149,068 of CM067371.1, read as the reverse complement.
AGAGCCGATGATAGAGTTTCAGCAAGGTAACAGCTGAAGAGTACAGGTGATTAACCATCTCCTTCTCGTGATACTACTGGTGTGTCGAACTGTACAGAAATCATTGATTTGATGTGAACAGCTAGTTTTGTGTTTGCCAACAATAGTCTCACCAGGCGTCGTTCGTCATCATCACAGTCAGCTTGATGGAGAAATTGAAGGATCTGTCACGGTCTCTTGATGGTATCAAATGCACGTGACATGTTGATTCTCAATGCATTGATAATTGGTGTATGCATTCCCAATAGAGGTGTCCCCTTTCTAGCCATGATCCGCCCATTTCTAGCCAAGCTCCGCCCATTATTTTACGCGCATTAGTATCGATTTGAAAGTTTGAAACCAGAATTCCAGACATATTTGTTTCAAAATATTCAACAGAATGTTTACCGAATTGTAAATTGACGGAGGTAGATAGGTCAGTCATTGTGCATTTTGATTGTGACGTCAGCCTACGCGTGACATAGTTAATTATCACGTCTCTTGAACAACAGATCGGACCTCTTCATTTTCTGGGAAATTTCTTGACGTATATAGGCCTACTGCGGCGTATCAGTCGGGCTGCCGGTCATTTTATTATATTTCTGACAACGCCGCAACGCTGTTGCAACTATCACTATGTACAGCTCGTTCACACTTGTTAATCGATATTCGAAATATGTTGTACTCGCTCAAATAGCGGAAATAATTTCATATTTTCTTCGCTGAAAAGGTAATTGATCTCAGGCAGACATACCTTTCATATAATATTTCTAATCATTTCACTTGAAGTAGTGCGTGTCTATGAGGATTGATATTTGAGTGGTTTTTATGGGTGCCCGTCACTTGTTATGTCAAGTATGCCCGACGAGGTTATATGCCTCCCTTATGGTATATAGGTGTACCTTTCGAAGAATTCGCATATGTACGTCAAAGTTTTTTGATGACAATAGTTATTTATGTACAAAAACTCAAATGCTTGTCAAAGTTCTCGTAAAAAGTGTATCATACGGAACAGCTTGACATATTGAGATATTCTAAACGAAACTTGATATATATGCTTCCCTAGTGATACGCAGACCTGCTTTCTGAATTATTCACCTTTGTAGATCAAACTGGGAGAGTGGAGGGCGGGGGTGGTGTGGGTGGGGGGGGGGGGGAATTGGCGTAAACGTCATGAAACAAGTATATCGTTATACATAGCTACCATGTTTTGGCTACGAAGACTGTTTACAAATGAGTTGTATAAGGGGACTACTTTCTTCAGTGACTACACACACTGTGTCCGCTTTCGACAGGTTTGTCTGGAATTCACTAATCCAATCTGTCGATCAAGTATATGACGCCATAATTATATTGACGTCACAATCAGAATTGACAGAAATACTCCGTCATGAGGCTGAAATTGTCCGTAAAGTTGTATGAATTGTATGTCTTCGATGGATTTACTATTTAATAAACATTGTGTTGAAATGTTTGAAACAAATTTGACCGGGCGCTGTTGCTGGCGTAGTCAGAAACAGCGCCTAGCGAGATTAGTTTCAAAATATTCACCATCTTACCTGTGTATAGTTACTTTGATATTTAAGATTCTGAGAAGTCAGGGTTCAATCGACCCCAACGTGGGAAAGGCGTGTAGTCAGGCAGCATTTGTCCATATTAGATTGTCAGGTGGAAAGGGTAAAAATACATAAACAATTTATAATATGTGAACACTTTTTAAAGTATATTCGTTTAAAATACACACAGATGGCTCATACCATTTTGACAATATAAATACAACCTTCATAAATATAGCAATTATATGGCATAGATCATGTTCATGCAAGTTTATATTCAAAATAACGTCAAATATATTTATTAACCCTCAGCAATGTCACATGACCAAATGCTGTTATTTGATTGGTTAAGATCAGGAATGTATGATCTGGTATTTCCCTCCCGCTAGGGCAATACCACACGGTACCACACGCGAAAAGCGTGTTTTAGCTTTAATAATAAATAATATAATAATAATCTTTACTGCGCAGCTAGCCATAAAGTTCATTATAATAATAATAATAATAATAATAATAATAATAATAATAATAATAATAATAATAATAATAATCATCATCTTTATGCCTGTCTCTAAATTGGCAGATATGCGCCCGATTCGGCATTTTTGACAATCAAGTATCTCAATTTCAAAACAACTCTACAGGAAAGCTGTAGCATATTTTGAACCTAATTTGACTGGGTGCCGTTGTTGCAGCAAGGCTGTGCAACCCGTTTGTATAACGAATTCAAAACCCGAGAGAGCGATGAATTTATCATAGCTATCAAAACGGCGAATTAATTACCATCAAACTGTTGCATATCACAACCCGAAATTTTTTTTTTTTTACCAATAATATGTCATCTTTACGTGTGACGAGCGTGTCAATTACATTAATCAACATATCGATATGAAATGGATTATGCATATCCGTGTAGAAAAGCTAGATCAGCTGACAATTGCGGTGACAGTATGGTTACAAACAACGAGGACAGCCCTGCATCAGCAAACCCACGTCCTACAGCTGCTAATGATACCAACACACCTGGCAATAACCCGTGACGCAGATACCGCCATCTTTGTTTACCGCGTATCGCGCGCATTGCACTATGGGACTGTTTGTGGCAGTCGATCGTGCGGGCATAAACAAATGCACGTGAATGTATGGTTTTATGCTCATATCAGCCAAAAATGACTTCTGCAGTGGTTTTGAGAAATGATCATTTGCAGACCAAGACAAGACCATTTTTGAAAATTTACCATTGGAATGACTGGCTCGATAACCGAGCCAGTCATTTCAGTGGTAAATTTTCAGAAATGGACTTGTCTTGGTCTGCAAATGGACATTTTCTTTGAGAATTTGAGGGTTAAAGGGTTAAACAGAATTGGCCTTCTCCGAAAATCTCCCTTGCCCCACCCATGCAGCTTATGGCCCCGGGCTGGATTCATGAAACATACTTAAGCATAGGAACATGCATAATGATTAAGTGTAACTAACAAATGCAGCATTGTGATTGGGCCATAGCTGATTGTCCACTTTACACAAGGTATACGTTAGGTATGCTTCGTGAATATGTAACTCCCCCACCCCACCCCCACCTACCCGCCCATTTATGGACACTACATATATATTTTTTACAAAACAGACACCTACACATCACAGGATTATAGTATGACCCATCAGAACAGCCATTCCTGAAAGCGTGACTATTCTATTCCCCAGTCCCCCCCCCCCCACTAGCAACAACACCCCACCCAAACACACATTATTATTTATTAACTATCTATGGCAATATATGAATAAATAATTGTCGAAATTTCGTCATTCTTGGCTCTCAAGTCTTCCTAAGACATCCTCTAGCTATTGGATGTTTAAAAATCAATCATTTCGGGTGATTTAAGATCGTTTTTAAAATTATTTATTTGAAATTGACTGGAGAACGCTCCACCTGTATAATCAATACAACTCATTCAAGAATCAGGCAATAATACACGATTTTCTGCTTAAATCAATTTTCCCCCAAAAATATTCCAAGCCCCTTTTTCTGCTTAGGACCCCAAAAGAAACCCTTTTCACGGCGCTTATGCTTTTAAGATTGTAGGCTAATCCTGTCCTATATACTGTTCGTCAATCTATTTAGGAAATCCGCTTTACGCGCCATGACGAAAAAAGCTGCATAATTAAAATACAGTTTTTAATAATTTAATTTTAAATAAATAATGCATTTAAGATGCATGTTTAGTGAAGCAAACTCAACAATTATATTTTAAAATCTGGCAATAATGTCAGCGCTGAAAGATCGTCGGCGGCTAATACTGTTCGTCAGTCCTTTCCCCCGGAATTCGTATTTAGCGTTCATTTTCAGTTTATTTCAGTTTATTTGTATCTAATATATGAGTAGGGTACGTGTATATTTTAGTTAAGTATCGCAATATAATTGTATTCGCTTTAAAATACGTGTCGTGGAATCTCTCCACTATTCATTCATAGGGGGAGAGAAAGACGATATAGCCATTACTACAAGCGACGTTACTGGTCTACGCCATTTTAATACACACTGCCCCAAACCGCTCCCACAATGCAATGCGCTTCGAAAGTTCGCACGAGTCACGTGGTTAAAATCGGTCATCTGCGAAACGGGTTATGAAACGTCAGTCCATCGGCTAGAGTCTGAAAAATTAGTTTGAGTACTCAATCCTAGGGACCGGTCGAAGATGATATTAATGACTTCCTTAGGATCTAGAAATCACATTTTAGTATGATGGGCATGGCAAATCGGTAGCTTATGGTCCTTTCTGGGCTGGTAAAGAGGTTGGGGTGTGGTAGTTTGATGGTAACCGCAAATGGGGCACAGCACCTCAACATTTTGCAAATCTTCGAAATGAAAAATTACCAGGAAATGAAACTTAGCGAAACTTTAGTTTATCATACCGGGATCAGCTTGAGCCTATTTGCAAAATTTTAGATGTGACGCATTATGGTTAGATTCAAGATGACAGACATTTGGGGTCATCTAAAAGTTAGATATTTCACATTTCCTTCTATTTTATGAGATTTTCAGAAACTATTGATCCATTTAGCTGACGTATTAGCATAAAGAACATCTAGGTATCCCAAACATTGCACTTGATAAGCAGAAAAACAAGCAAAATCACAAAAACTGAAATGTTTAAATCGTATTCATTCCATTCTTTCTATAATATGTGGGCCGGGGAAATTTTAGAAAACCTTATTATAAGTAAATTGAAAATGCATTTTCGCTAACATCGATAAATACCTAGTATAGACTTGTCGCCTGCTATGATATCTGTATGATATACAGTTGTATAAATATATGCTTGTTCTAGCCGGTCAGGTCGATGTTCCGAAGGTGCATAGGTCCGAAGGTTCATTAGTCCGAAATGTTGCTTAGGTCAATATTCCGAAGGTTCGTAATTCCGAAGGTCCGTTAGTCCGATTTCACAGGGTCCATTAGTCCGAAGGTTCATTAGTCCGAAGGTTCGGTAGTCCGAATTTTGATAGATTCGTGTACTTTTAGAACATTTGTGTTGGCTGGCTGGCTGACTGGCTGGCTGGCTGGCTCACCGACAGACCAACTGACTAATGGTGTGATTTATGAGGTATTTAATTGTGTAATTGGGTAGGTGATTGATAGTGTTGTTTTCCTGATTGCTTTAAACAACAAGAATAAATTCAAATCAACTGACAGCATATTTATAGTGGTAATTATACTCTATGTACATTGATAGCGTTACACTCAGGCCTTTTAACAAACACTATGAGACAAGTAGAAAGGCGAAGGATTGGGCAGCTGCTCTCATTGGCCGAAAGTTTATGGTGTCATCTTAATTTCGCCACACCCACTTTTTCCCGCCAAAATACCAGAATCTGATTGGTCAAGAGGCATTTCTGCTGTTCCCTGAATTAGATCATTAGAGGATTGACAGATGCAATGATGTTGAAATGGGGCATGGCCAAATGTAGGTCCCGTAACCCCTCGCAACCAATCAGAGCAGACGCCTCAGCTGTCGTTTTTGTTTGAGGTATTGAGATATTGACACTACCTAGGTCTGACGCGGGCCTTAGCTAGGCTTACCCAGTCCATAGCTAGGCTTACCTAGGACTTAGCTAGGATGTGGGGAGGCCCTTATCTAGGGTTTGGCCAGGCATGGTGAGGCATTATCTAGGACTTAGTCAGGCCTTGAGAGGCATTAGCTAAGCATTACCTAGGCGTTACTTATGCACTAGCCATGTCTTAACCAGGCTTTGCTTGGCCTTGACTAGGCCTTAGTCAGGCTTGATTAGGCTTTACTTAGGCCATAACTATGCCATAGCTGAGCTTGGCTAGGCCTTATATAGATCGTAGCTAGGTTTTCCTAGGCCTTAGATATGATTACCTAGTCCTTATATAGCCCTAGCATAGGCCTTGCCCACATGCAGGCCTTAATTAGTCTTTAGCCATGATTTGCTAAGCCTTACCGATGCCTTACCTAAGCCTTAGCTAGGCTTGCCTATTTCTTACATAGGCCTTAGTCACGCTTGACTAGGCCTTAACGAGGCCTTAACCAGACTTGATTAGACCTTACCTAGGCTTTAACTAAGCCTTAAGCAGACTTTTCTAGGCCGTAGATAGGCATTAGACAGCCTTGGATAGGCCTTCCCTATGCCTCACTTAGTCCTCAGCCAAGATTTGCTAGGCCTAACCGATGCCTTACCTAAGCCTTAGCTGACTTGACTAGGCCTTACTTAGGCCTTACCTAAGCCTTAGCCATGCCTAGCTAGGCCGTAGCTAGACCTTAGTCAGTCTTGAATAGGCCTTATATAGGCCTTAAATAATCCGTAGCCAGGCTTTCCTAGGCCTTACCGATGCCTTGTCTATGCCTAGTCAAGCCTAACTAAGGCCTAGTTAAGGCCAAACAAAGCTTGAGTACGGTCTCAGTAAGGCATAGGTACGGCCGAGTTAAGCCTGACTAAGGCGTAGCTAATGCCAGAAAAATCATGGCTACGGTCTAGGTACGGCATACCAAAGCCTGGATAAGGTCTAGGCAAAGCCTAGGTAAGGCCTAATCAAGTCTAATTAAGACCTAGTTAATCCTGTCTAAGGCCTATGTAACGCCTAGTCAGGCCTGTCTATGGCTTAGGTAGGGCATCGGTAAAGCCTAGGAAAGCATGATTAGGCCTGGATAAGGTCAAGCAAAGCTTGGATACGGTCTAAGTAAGGCCTAGATAAGACCTAATCAAGTCTGACTAAGGCCTAGTTAAGCCTGGCTAATGCCCATGTAACGCCTAATCAAGCCTGACTAACGCTTAGGTAAGGCATCGGTAACGCCTAGAAAAGCCTGGCTACGGACTAATTAAGGCCTAGGTAAGGCATAGCCAAGCCTGACTAACCAAGGTCAAGCAAAGCCTGGCCATGGCATGGCTAAGTCATAGGTATCGCCTAATCAAGCCTGGCTAAGTCTTAGGTAAGGCATAGTCAAGCCTGGGTAAGGCTTATGTAAGGCCTAGTCAAGCCTGACTAAGGTCTGGCTAATGCCTAGTTAAGGCCCAGCAACGCTTGGATAAAGTCTAGGTAATACCTAATCAAGTCTGGCTAAGGCCTAGTTAAGCCTGACTAAGGCCTATGTAGCGCCAAGTCCAGCCTGGCTAAGGCTTAGGTACGGCATCGGAAAGGCCTAGGAAAAACTTATTAAGGCTAATTAAGGCCTAGGTATGGTCTAGTCAAGGCTAGCTAAGGCTTGGGAAAGAAATCATGGCTAAGGACTAATTAAGGCCTAGTTAAGGCCTATACAAGGGCTAGATAAGGCCTACGTGAGCCAAACTCAGCTAAGGCTTAGATAATACCTAGGTAAGACCTAACCAAGCCTGATTAAGGCCTAGCCAAGGCCAAGCAAAGCCTGGTTAAGTAACGCCTAGGTAATGCTTAGCTAATACCTATCAGAGCCTGATTAAGGCCTAGGTAATACCTCGGCATGCCTGGCGTAATCCTATCTAAGGCCTAGGAAGACCTAGATACGATCTATGTATGGCCTAGTCAAACTCAGATAAGGCTTAGATAATACCTAGGTAAGACCTAGCCAAGCCTGACTAAGGCCTAGCCAATGCCAAGCAAAGCCTGGTTAATTAACGTCTAGGTAATGCTTAGCTAATGCCTATCAGAGCCTGATTAAGGCCTAGGTAATACCTTGGAATGCCTGGCCAAACCGTTTGTAAGGCCTATCCACATCCTAGCCAAGACTAGGTAAGCTAGGTTATCCTAGCTAAGGCCCACGTAAGGCCTAGGTAAGGCTAGTCTAGACATAGCAAAGCCGGGATAAAGCTGAGTAAAAGCCTAGCCAAGCCGGGCCAAGGCCTAGGTAAGGGCTAATAAATCCGGGCTTGGTTAAGGCCTGTTCAAGCCTAGCTATAGCCTAGCTAAATTCTAGCAAATCCTGGTTAAGGCCTATGTAAGGCCTATACAGTATAGGCCTAGTTAAGGTATGGGTAATCCTACCTAAGTCATGAAAACCAAGCTAAGGCATGTGTAATACCTAGATAAGCTCACAGAAGGCTTACTCAATACCTATGTAAGACCTAACCAAGCCTGACTAAGGCTTAGCCAAGGCCAAGCAAATCCTGGTTAAGTAACGCCTAGGTAATGCTTAGATAATGCGTATCAAAGCCTGACTAAGGCCTAGGTAATACCTCGGCATGCCTAGCCAAACTCTATAAAAGGCCTATCAACGTTCTGGCTAAGTCTAGGTAAGCTAGGTAATCCTAGATAAGGCCCACGTAAGGCCTAGGTAAGGCTAGCCTAGGCCTAGCAAAGCGGGGATAAAGCCGAGTAAAAGCCTAGCCAAGCCTGGCTAAGGCCTAGGTAAGGTCTAATAAACACGGACTAAGGCTTAGGTATGGCCTATTCAAGCCTAGCTAAAGCCTAGATAAAGTCTAGCACAGCCTGGTTAAGGCCTATGTAAGGCCTAAGCAAGGCCTAGTTAAGGTATAGGTAATCTTTTCTAAGTCTTAGGAAAATCAAGCTAAGGCTTAGATAATACCTAGATAAGGCCTAGCCAAGCCTAACTAAGGCAATCAAAGTCTCGTTAAGGCTTGGGTAAGGCCCATCTAAGGCCTATGCTATGCCTATCCAACCTCAGCTATGGATTAGTTATGGCCTTAGTAAAGCCACTCCGAAATAAGGCCTAGCTAAGGCTAAGCAATGCCTGGATAAGGCCTGGCTAAGGCATCGGTAACACCTAGGTAATGCTTAGCTAATGCCTACCTAAGCCTGGGTAAACCTATGTAAGGATTAGTCAAGCATGGATAAGGCTTAGGAAAACCCTCGGTAAGGCCTATTCAAGCTGGGACTAAGGTGTACCTAAGGCCAATCAAAGCCTGGCTAAGGCCGAGGCAAAACATAGCAAAGTCTGGATAAGGTCTAGGTAAGGACTAGATAAGGCCTAATCAAGTCTGGATAAGACCTAGTTAAGCCTGGCTAAGGCCTACGTAACGCCTAGTCAAGCCTGTCTACGGCTTAGGTAACGCATTCGTAAGGCATATGAAAGCCTGGCTATGGAGTAATGAAGGCCTTGGTAAAGCCTATTCAAGCCTGGCTATGGGCTAGCTACGGCCTAACGAAGCTTGACTAAGGCCTAGCCAACGCCAAGCAAAGCCTATGTAATGTTTAGATAATGCCTATCAAAGCCTGACTACGGTCTAGGTAATACCTCGGCATGCCTAGCCAAACCCTATGTAAGGTCGATCCACGTCCTAGCTTAGTCTAGGCAAGCTAGGTAATCCTAGCTAAGGCCCACGTAAGGCCTAGGTAAGGCTAACTTAGGCCTAGTAAAGCAGGGATAAAGCCGAGTAAAATCCTAGCCACGCCTGGCTAAGGCCTAGGTAAGGTATAATAAAGCCAGGCTAAGGCTTCGGTAAGGCCTATTCAAACCTAGCTAAAGTCTAGCAAAGCCTGGTTATGGCCTATGTAACGCCTATGTAGGGCCAAGTTACGGTATAGGTAAACTTATCTATGTCTTAGGAAAACCAAGCTAAGGCTTAGATAATACCTAGTTAAGGCCTAGCCAAGCCTAACTAAGGCCTAGCTACGGGCAATCGAAGTCTCGTTAAGGCTTAGGTACTGTCTATATAAGGCCTCGGTAAGGCCCATCTAAGGCCTATGCTATGCCTATCCAACCTCAACTATGGCTTAGTTATGGCCTCAGTAAAGCCAATCTGGAATAAGGCCTAGCTAAAGCTAAGAAAAGCCTGGATGAGGCCTAGCTAAGACATCGGTAATGCCCAAGTAATGCTTAGCTAATGCCTATCTAAGCCTGGGTAAGCCTATGTAAGGGCTAGTCAAGCTTGGCTAAGGCTTAGGTAAGACCTCGGTAAGGCCTATTCAAGCTGGGACTAAGGCGTGGCTAAGGCCAATAAAAGCCTGGCTAACGCCGAGGCAAGACCTAGCAAAGCCGGGATATGGTCTAGGTAAGGACTAGATAAGGCCTAATCAAATCCCATATGCCTAAGGTTTATGTAAGGCATCGGTAAGGTCTAGCAAATCCTGTTTAAGGAGTAGGTAAAGTCTCGTCAATCCTGGCTCAGGCCTAGGTAAGACCTAGTCAAGCTTGGCTATGGCTCAGGTACATAATATTCAAGTCTGTCTAAAGCCTAGCTTAATTCTAGAGATATGACTTAGGTATGGCCTATACAAGGCCCGGATAAGGCCTAAGTAAGCCTAGCTAAGACCTATGTAAGCCTAACCAACGTCTAGATAAGCCGCCAACCCAACAAGCCTAGCTAAGGCCTACTTAAGGCCACATCAAGCTTGTCCACGGTCTAGTGAAGGCCTAGTCAAGCTAGGCTAAGGCCTAGTTAAGACCTCACTAACTGGCATACGTACATTTCTGACAGACTGTGAGAGAAACACGCATTCTCTATACATAGACATGCGCACAATGCTTTCAGACACCCAGTATCCGAAATCATTTTAAAGGGCGACATTAATAAGGCCAAATCCAATATTACTGGAATAATACGCATGCGCGATCTATATAGAATCATTTTAAAGGGCAGCATTATTAGGCCGACGCGAGGGGCGATGTCGTGGGTGACGCCGCCTAGAATTAATGTCACGTGGCGCCGATGACACGCAACGTTCTAATTACCGTCGCATGTTAAGCGTCCCCATTAATACCTGTGTATATTGAGATATATATTTGAATTGTGTCTCTGCGCGTGTGTAAGCCTGTGCGCTTGTGTCTGCGCGCTTGGGTCTGTACACATGTGTCTGCCCGATTGGGTCTGTGGGCTTGGTTCTATGCACTTGTGTCTGGGCCCTTGCATCTTGGCGCTTGTGTTTAGACACTTGTATCTGGGCGCTTGTGTCTAGCCGCTTGTGTCTGCGAGCTTCTGTCTTGTCACTTGTGCATGCACACGTGTGTCGCTGAGCTTGTGTCTGTGTGCTTGTGTCTGTGTGCTTGTGTCTGAAAGCTTGTGTCTGCACGCTTATGTCTGTGCGCTTGTGTCTATTCAGTTGCGCATGCACGCGTGTTTCCGGGCATTTGTGTTGGGGCGCTTATGTGGCAATCAGCAATAATAGTCTTAAGATGCCAGCCATAGCTGTGGTAATTAGTTAGCCATATCAATGATAGCTAACCAGCCATAGTTGTGGTAATTACCCAGTCATAGCTGTGGTATGTAGTCAGATAAGCTTGTGGCATAGAGTTGGCCATGGATGCAATAATTAGCTAGCCATAGATGTGGTAATTAGTCAGCCATATCTTTCGTAAGTACCCATACATAGCCGGGTTAAGTATCAAGCTATAGCTGTGGCAAGTAGCCGGTTATACCTTTAGTAGTTAGCCATCCATATTTGTGGAAATTAACCAGCCATAGATATGGCTGGATAATTACCACACATATGCCCGGCTGTTTACAGCTTCTATGGCCTGCTGATTATCTCAGCGATGATGGCTGCCTACTTCTCGCAGCTGAAAATGTCTACTTACCCCAGGTATCACTGACTACGTACTATAGCTATAATTGGTAAAATACCTCAGCTATAGCTGACTAATTGCTAGAGCTATGAATGGCGTCTTGCCATGGCTATAGCTAGTTACTTGCCACATATAGTTTGCCTACTTAACATAGCTATGGATGGCTGCTTGACAGTGCTATCTCTGGTTAACTTCCACGGACGGTGGTGGCAAATGACTACATGCATATGGCTACTTGCCACAGCTATGACTGGCTACTTACAAAGCTATCGCTGGCTAATTACCACTGCTATGTCTGTCCCCTTACCACAGCTATAGTTGGCTACTTACCAATGATAAGGGTGACGACTTGTGACATGTTGGCTACGTACCACTGCTACGGCTTTCTGCTTGACACTGACATGGCTGGTTAACTTCTACAGATGGGGCTGGCTGATAACTACAGATATAGCTAGCTACTTAACTTCGCTATGGCTGGGTACTTACCAAAGTTATGGCTGACTAAGTCCCACATATATGGCGGATTAAAAATTGCCTCTATGGCTAACTCCATGCCACAGCTCTATCTAGCTACTTACGCCTGTTATTAATCGATCCATACCGCAGCTATGATTGGCTAATAACTACAACTGGCTGGTTTATTACCAATAATATGGCTGGAGAATTACTACAGTTACGGCTGGCTTCTTAACATTACTGTGGCTAATTACCTTCCTCGGCAATGGCTGACACTTACTACAACTATAAATAGTTGCTTACCCCAGCTATGGCTGGCCCTCCACCACAGCTATAGACGACTCTTTATCACAAGCATTGCTTGCTAAACGTCTCTGCTATCGGTAGCTAATTACCACAGATATGGATGGGTAATTACTACAGTTGTAGCTAGCTACTTACCTCCGCCAGTGTAGGGTACTTACTATTGTAGCTAGCTACTTACCTCCGCCAGTGTAGGGTACTTACTATTGTAGCTAGCTACTTACCTCCGCCAGTGTAGGGTACTTACTACTGCTATGGTTACTATTTACCCCTGCCATAGTGGTTAATTACCACATCTATGCCTGGCTAATTAGCACAGCTATGGGTAGCTGCTTAGCACTGCTATGGCTGTTTACCTTCTACAGCTAGGAATCGCTACTTATTACAGGTATCGCTAGCTACTTGCGCCTTCTATGATGGGATACTGATTACAACCAGGGTTCGCTACTAACAACGGCAATAACTGGCTACTTACAACAGCAATGGCTGGATACCTAACACTGGTTGGTGACGTATTCGAGCAATAGCTTTAGCTATCTACTCACCACTGCTATGGTTGGGAACTTATTAAGCCTATGTATACCCTCTACTATGGATGCCTACCTACAACTGCTTACCACATATATGACTAGTTACTTGCCATTGATATGGCTGACTAGTTGCCTTAGATGCCAGCCCCATCTAGATGATTAACACTAGTATGTCTGACAACATATCACCGCTATGGATTGCTACTTACCACATATATAGCTGGCTTTTTACTACATTCATGTCTGGTTACATACCCTCCCACCCCCCCCCCCCCGCATGCTGCCTACTCGCCACTGCTCTCCTGGCTATTTACCACTGATATCGCTGGCTGTATACAACTGTTATCGCTGACTAATTATCCCAGTTATGGCTGATCATTACCATAGCTATTTCTTGCTCCTTGCCACAGCTATATTTGGCTACATATACCTGCTAGAGCTGGTTACTTGCCACTGCTATGACTGGCTACTTACAAAGCTAGGGCTTGCTAATTACCACATCTGTGTCTGGCTCCTTACCGCGGCTATGACTGGCTCCTTACCACAGCTATGTTTTAGACATTAGTGTAGCCATGGCCGGCTTCTCACCACAGCAATAGCTAGCTACTTACCACGGCTATGGCTGGCTCCGTCCCACAGCTATAGCTGACTACTTGCCACAATCACGACTGTCTAAATCTCACCGCTATGAATGGATATTTACCACAGCTATGGCTGGTTTATTACTACCATTGTGGTGGCTAATTACCACCGCTAGTTCTGGATACTTGCCATTTCTATGCTGGTTGCTTACCACAGCTATGTGTGACGACATACACTTACTTACCGCTATCATCGGCTACACATCAATGATATGGAATTCGCGTTCTGACGGGCGTGTTTGTACAAGAACGCCTACCAGAACCCTGCCTTCTTGTCACTCTATGTATTGGCAATTACGCCCTGCTTTTGTTAGCCAATCAAAAGCACGTCTATCAACGACCATTAGTCCTACCTTGCCTCAGCATAACGTTCTCGTCTACCTGAGAACATTGATGATTATTATTATTGTGCACGGCGTCGCCCTTTATAATAATTTTAACATTAAAAAAATATAAAATATATGCACGACGCATGATGCACGACGTTTGAATTATCGTCGCGTATTTTTCGTCGACACCACGCGCGACGGAAAAATGGCAATTTTAGAACAACGTACAAATTGAACTTTAGTTAGTTGATGAATTCTGACTAGGGAAATGGTTGGAAATATATGTTCTGGGCCTGTTGTATATGAATTAGCCTCCTTAGAATCTGATTGGTTGATCGTGGGTGGGGTGGTGGGGGGGGGGGGGTGCACATTTAGAATTATCTGTTCCATGCTTCCGTCCGTCCGTCCATCCGCCCGTCTGAGGTTGGGCCTATGTCGCAAGTGTATGACGTCGCGTAAATGATCCATATTTTCACATTTCCTATCCAAATCTGTGAGCTTAGAACTAAAATTCCCAGGTTTCGGCCATAAATCGTTTACTCTCTGACCTAAATATTCATATTCTTAACCTCTACATGTATTTTCATATCTCCTTTCAAAATATAGATTTTTGTTTTGGGCAAAGTTGTCAAGTATTAATACCAAATTCCAACTTTACATTTCAGGATCTAATGCGTGTGCTTCTGTACCAAAATGATTCCAACTAAATGTGTGTTTGGAACCTAATTGTTTCTTATCCAAATACCCATCGATCACACGGATTGAGGATTTCCAATTCCCAGAAATTGTGGTTAGCCCACAAGGCATATGCCCCTGCACTGAGGGCCAGTATCCTGAGCACTGCTACCTATTTCGTTGGCCCACTGCCTGGTCTACCTACACCAATCTGTTTCCGCACTTCCCACTGGATATGCCTAGGTTTAAGCCACTATATATACTCAACAATGTCTCTATCACTTACAGACCTAGAAAGCAAGGATATTGGGGAGTTGGCATACTTAGGTGAGGCACGCCTCGGCTCAGAGGACACTGTAGCCCCCATCTCCTTCATGGACTTCGATGAGAAGGGCAAACCACGGGAAATCCATGGTACCGTACTGGTCAGAGACCTCATCGGAAATGTACAATCCATATGAGCCTCGGCCCTTAATAGTGCCACCGCTGCATACAAAGGCATGACACTAGAGGACAAGCTAATTGTCAAAGGTGCCCTTGGGACGCGTGATGATGGAGCCATGAAGCAGTTGGCTGAATCACAGGCACATGAGCTCGTTCAGAACCTGTTCAAGAGCAGAAGCTCCTTCCGACTGGATGGAAATAAATTAAAAAATTGGTGGGATCACAGTCAGTAATGTTAGCGTCGATGGTGAAAAAGGGGCTGCCTCTAAACTCCAACTCCCCGAGGTGAAGAAGTCAGGGTTCTTCGCCTTGCCGCTTAAGACCTCTTAATAGACATGACCTCACGTGCTTGCCTCATATGGACACTCGATGTTCTTGACACTGCTACTGACACAGACCCTCTGCGTTACCTTCTCAGCTGTTGTTGGGAGTTCATGCTCAACACCTCCATCACATCATTTGTCTCAGCTGGCAGTACAACGATGCTGGGCCTGCAGGCAATATAGCTCATACAGGAACTGCTTCCATTTAAACTCCCATATATAGAAGAGGCTACAGCCAAACAGATGCTGGCCATCCTTCACGCGCACACGCAACATGTCAGTACCATACAGCAGTAGACTGGCCGATGCTGGTCAGGTGGTATTGATCATCACCCCTTCAGGACATGGAAAAAACATCTTGTTGCGCAACTTGCAGAACATCTGCGTGAGTGATACATACTCCTGGTGTCCGACTCAGTCACTGACGCTGTCGACGACAACAACCAGTGGTGTAAGAGCCTAATACCCAAAACACATAACCTACAGGCATTGATGGAGAAGCTGCTAGCAGCTCGACTGACCGACCCACTTGTTATAGTCATCGATGACCCTGCAATGGACCAGAAGATGGTCACCTACCTCAGCGACATCACAAGGCGCATCCGTCACATGAAGATCACTGTCTTCATCCTCTTTTCAAAGTACACCCATGAGATCTAGCCAGATGCCTGCCACAATGCTCTGTTACTGTACTTCAGCACGAAGTGTGAGCATGCCATACTGGAGACCATATATGACAGCCTGACCCGCACCGAGACCAAACGGGACTTTGTCGCAGGAGTACAGAGGGTGGCTCAATGGTGTCAACTCATCTTCAGCAACAAGGAGATAGGTGAGCTGTCACATTTCAAGCCTTCTCTGGAGAAATACAGAAAACTTCAGCTACAAGCTGGATCCCACCAGGAAGCTAAAGTGAAAGCATTAGCCCAGGAAGCTGAGCCGCAACAGTAGCAGTAGCGGTGGCGGGGATGCTTTTTCAGGGTTGAGGAACTTCGTCAGAAGCTTGAGGAACTTTGTCAGAAGCTTGAGGAACTTCTTCAGAAGCTTGAGGAACTTCTTCAGAAGCTTGGGGAACTTCGCCAGCTTGAAACTCTATCCACTTAGAATTGGATGCCATGACTCTATTCTTCTGAAACTTCTCGCGGAAGACGCACTTCAGCCACGATTTATGGGCATCTGACTTGTTAACAGTTTTGATGAGGTAGTCCTGGTAGTTCGCGGCAGGGAATATTCTAAATGCTGCCTCGTCTCTTGCCAGCTGCTCATGACCTGTTTCATTGAAGATATGCTCAATGGCCTCCTTGTGACTGGCAGCCAACCCCTCCTGTCTACCTTCGGTGTGACCAGTGCCATGCCCAGCCTCACGGCCCTCAGTCACAGCTGTACTGATCCCCTCTCGGAAGTAATCTGTGGCTCCAGTCTGTATATCATCCAACATCCAGTGTTCATCATCTGGGTGGATATCGAATATGCCAGCCCACTTCCCTACCATTAGGAGATCTTTGGGATCAGCCCTAGCCTTCTGGAGAGCTAGAATTACAGGACTCTTAGTGGGCGTCCTCGGGCGATCTAGTGACCTGCCCTGGGCACTGTCAAACTTCTGGTAGAGCATCCGAATCAATAATTCCTTCATACTATAGGCCAGTGTGGTCTCCTCTATAGCAGTCAGTATCTCCACATAGATGGAGGTGGGACCTTGGCTCGCTCATGGATAATGTTGATATTGCGAAGTAGTCGTCGGACCCTGTCGATTGGCAGCTGTACTGGTTTCTTCTTGGAGGATGATACAGGTTTCTTCTGCTGACCGAAGACGAGCTTGTGAAGTAGTTCTTTATACATCGCCGTTTAAAAACCTGTATATACCTAGATGTTAAACATGCAGCAGTATGTACAGCATCCAGATGGGGCAGTTGAACCTGCAGCCTCGCACAACACTGATCCGCGGAAAGACTGTCTGACAGTCATTTGACCTAGTATCCATGATGCGAACCCTCTATCCACAGTGGGGAAGTTAATCGACTTTGCCCTCTCGGGACAGATCCATGAGATTAGGAGCATGATGCTCAAGTTCAAGCTCAAGATCACAGCGGCGAAGCAGGTAGAACCTCCGCTGGTGGTGAGCAGGTGGGAGATTATGCAGAGCAACAACACCCTGGGCACCACCTATGTGAACGATGAGTACCGGGTCCAGGCTCCACTGGCTCGTGGACCTTCCTACTACGTGAAGAGGAAAGGGTATTATGCCATCGGATGTAATGACGGCTTCACAGAATTCAACTTACAACCAGACATAGAAATACCTGTCAAAGTGCCACTCTTCTCTATCCTCGAGAACACACACACGAACCCGGCCCTAATGTAGGACAAGCTGTTCCTCTGGGTATACACCGAACATCTTACGGATGTAACGATGACCTCTCCGCGACTTCAGGTCTGGCATGATGAGAACGACCAGGAACTAAAACGTGTGGTCTCTAGACAATGAATCCTACATGAAGAGCGACAGCATCGGTAGGTCCAAGCCACAGCTAACCAGCGTCTAGAGGTCACATTGCAACGAGGTACCTCGGACTGCGTAGCTGTAGCAGTCTTGGTTCAGAGGGAGTGGTGGTCCAGGAGGTGGGGGGAGCTAGACGACTTCAAACTTGTGGTGGCTGGGACCAACATACTCAGTGAGGTGCGCGATCGGGATGGTTGATGTCTCTATCGACAGAAAACGAAGTCATATGCCCTACTCTGCCTAACCAGTGGCCACGAGGATCTCGAGTTGGCACTCGATGGTCAGTTCCACCTCGGAGGAAGGGACATCCCACCTAACCATGGCAACCAGCTCAGCTTTAATGCTGGGAACCTGTTCGGAGAGTGATGGGGCACTCACCCGATTGGAGTAACGGTGCTGTATTTTGAACATAGCAAGGTTCACTCACAAAATGGAGGTACTCAGCTTGCTCTGTTCATGATGAAAGCTGGCAAGACGGTCTGCAAAATCGCCAACAATGCTCTCCATTGGAGTTGAGAAGATCTCTGAGCCTATTCCAGCTATCGACTCGTGGGTAGGCACATTCTTTGGCATTGCCGGGCCATGGCTCCCGTATGTTGCGATAGCACTCGCAGTCATCTGGACTGCCAAACATTTAAGACATGCTATATAGGATGGCTTCTCTGCATGACCTCATCAAGTTCCTTAACTGGCAAGCCGTTGTCGATAAGCTTCCGTTCAGTGATGGTGCCAGTGCTGAAGTGATTAGACAGCAGTGTTCACATGTATTTGAAGAGGTGTTCATCGATGGCTGGATGAACGACGGTCATCTCTTCATCTGTCTAGAGCTTGCCCGAGCTATACAGGACAGGAGTCGATGTCAGCGATGATATCCGAGGTCCTGACAGCCTCTCTTGAAGATCTCTATTAACAGCCCAGCGGCTATTATCATGAGCCTCACCAGCTGCTCGAGGCTGCACGTCGCAAGGGTCATAGATTCACCGTGGAGATGGTTAGCCAGTGGCTTATCAGACAGGCGATGTGGCAGATCTACAGACCTCGTCCATGGCACATTCAGTATGCACACTTCGATGAACCTGTCCCGAAGAGATCCCATCAGGCTGATGTGATATTCCTTCCACATGATCGGGTCTGTTCCAGAGAAACATGCAAGACCTACAAGTATGCACTCACCATCGTCGATGTAGCCAGTATATACAAGGCGGCAGTGCCTCTCACAGATAAGTCCGCAGGTCAGGCGGCTGCCGGGTTCCAGAGTATCTATGAGGAACCGCAAAATCCCCTCCGGTGCCCAAAGTTGCTGCAAGTGGATGAGGGTAAAGAGTTTAGAGGTGAAACTGTGGGGCTCATGTAGAAACATGAGATTAGGCGAGGTGAGGTGGGACATCACCATGCCCAGGCTATTGTCGAGTGGTGGAACAAGACACTGGCAGAGAGGCTGTTCAAACATCAGTATGCTCAGGAGATAGTTGTCCCAGCGGGTGGTCACTCCAGGGTATGGGTAAGAGGGTTTCCCATTATGGTGGAGAGATCCAATACTGAGGTTACTAGGCTGATAGGACACGCGCCAGTCAAGGCCATTCAGCGATCCTCTGTGGCCCAACCTCGATGCTCTGTTCAAGAGCTGTGCTCGGTAGACAGACCTCCATCCGATTCCCTGGTTCGGTATTTGTATGAGCCTGGCGAGTTGGAGGGTGGACGTAGCTGGGCAACTGACCCCCAACTGGTCGATAGATGTACACAAGATTGACGGGTATGTGGAGCCGGCTGGACAGCCTACGCTGTACTACCTGGCACAGTCGACGAGCAGTCCTAGGCGGCCGTTTGTACAAGAGGAGCTCCAGCTTATCCCTAAAGACACCCAGGCCGGGGCTTGTGTAATAGTGTGCTGGGTCCAGACAATACTGCTGGAGGAATGTGATGTGGAAGTTCTCAAAGATATCTGCAAGGAGCAGGGTGTCAGACCGCAGATAGAGGCCATGATAGTTTATCATGGTCTGGCGGCCGAACTGGGCCCAGACAGCCTGTGCGTGGTTGTAGTTGCTGTCAAATATTCCCTCACCAGAGAGTTTACTGTAGAAAGCAGCTTGAGGTGGGAGAGAGGTCTCATTAAAACGGTGCCACCTATCCATGTGCTCATGGGGTATACACCATTGCAGAGCAGGAGCTCATGCTTGGCAGTGCTAGGTTCATACTGTTTTGTAAGTGGGAACGTTGTGGAACTAGCTACCAGCTTGTCAAGTGATGCTGAACAGTCGATGAACCACGGCTGATGGAGGCTGAAGGAGATGTACTTCTCCATATTGATGGGGATGCAGTTGATATGTTTGGGAGATCGCCTGCATGATGAGTCATACCCACACAGGTTGTGGAACACGACCGGGATGGTGGTGATCCTAGGGTTGAGGCACAGCTTTAGATTATACACATTGTGTGCTGCTCCTCAGTAGAGACCAGTGATGAGGCAGTGATCACTGACACTGTCCTCATCTAATGGTCTGTCGCACACATGGAAATTTACCGTGGTTTTATGATCTAGCCAGTCCTCTCTCGTCATCTCCATCAGCCTAGGGTGGGCGATCACGGCCGTTATCTTCTCCTCTTCCCATGCCAATCGATCCAGGAAGTGCTTAGCTTCATCTTCTCCTCGATACAGCACTGGTGGTTCACTGACACCGTCACAGCGGACCACAATGTATGAGAACATACAGATCTCATGGTGTTGCGTTTTATGTGTGCTGCTCTGAACCGGACTCGCCTCTGTCCCCTCAATCTTGGTTGTTAGGGCTTCAAAGTCGGCATAGATGATGAATGGCACCTTGAGTTGCTTGTGGTGGTTGGTGAACTGTAGCAACATCCTGTCCTCTGTAGGCATTCTTATGCACATTGGTCTGCCACTGATGCCGCAGCACTCTGGTTTGTGCTTGATGAGAAGGTCTTCGCGAGAATAACAATAGAGACACTGCTCACAGCAGTGCTTTCTTCCTTTATACCAACTCTGATGATAGAGCAGACGATTGAGGTCCTTAGTCCAAGTATAGTGTTGCTTGCCGCCCTTCTCGATAAGCAGCAGATTTGTCCTTGGAATGACGGGATCAGCCTCACTCAGCTGCAGTGGTTAGTCACCCTTGTCATGCCCGAATACATTAATGGCCAGGCCATTCTGCCGCTCAACATGCTTAAGCTGGTGGAGAGGGGTTGGAGAGTCTATACAACTGAAGTCAAGGGTGTCCCAGTGCCCTAAATACTTCAATGTCCACTGGGGATTACTGTCTGCAGGATAAGTAGCAGCCAAGAGAGACCAGCGAAGACAGTGGTCATCATTTTTGTCCTGGACATTAACCACGGCACGTTTTCACTTAATCAAGTCGGGGAGATCGATGTAGGACCAACCACATAGTGCTTGATATCTGGCGATGTTGAGGTACAATGCATCAACCTGGTCGACTGCTCAGCCAGACCCCTCGCGGGTGTAGTTCTCAAGGTCTTGCAGTACCTTGGCTTTGGCCTCCTTCACAGCCTCGCTAATATCGCTTGCCTTCAGGATGGCATGCTGCTTAGACCAGAACAAGGGACCTTTGTCCCGTCATTCTTCTCCTTGTGGAGGGTGATCTTGAGAGCAAGGCAGAACTTCAACCCCTTCAGGTCGAGGACCTCATCCACCAAATTCCTCTCGATCTTGTCCAGGTTTTTATCCAGGAAAGCTGTTGGATCTTTTTCCCTATGTCCAGGAAGTTACCATCCCCGCAGATCAAAAATCCTGGGAGTATGTCCCTCATTTCCTGGATTATAAAATCAAGTAACCTGTCGATCTCCTCATCTGTGAACTTGGTTGGGTTTCTAGCTCGGGGGGGGGGGGGGTGCTTCTCGCAAAGGAGAATTGGGATTGGCTTCTTGGGAGTGGTTGGTAGCTTCCTGCATGGGACTGGGGTTGGCTTCTTGGGAAGGAGAGCTGCCAGGTTCTCAGCATAAGATGTACGGCTAATAAGCCCCTGCTGCAACAATCTAGCCACATTTTGAAGTACTTCATCAATGTCCATAACAGATGTATTATCTATCCAGTTGCTTTTCTCTAATATGGGGATTTTTGGGATAACATGCTGGTGGGGGTGAGGTGGCCTGGGGGTGGGGCCGGCCTGGGACAGACAGACAGACAGACAGACAGACAGACGGACGGACGGACGGACGGACGGACGGACGGACGGACGGATGGATGTACAGACAGACAGACAGACAGCATGGCAGCATGACAGACAGCATGGCAGCATGACAGACAGACAGACTGTTCACAAAACAAATTATTGTCCAGCGTGCTCTACTATCTGGCATTACTGTTTACATTTACTACGGCCTATTAAACATATAGCGAGATTTGAACCGGCGATTTTTAAAGTGTAATTCGACATATAAACGAATAATGCATTAGTTATCTCAGCCATACATGCATTAACAAAAGTTACGTAGATTTAGCTGATAACCTGTTATGCGTTATCTATGACATGAAATTAATATCCTGTTATGAAAAAATCTGTACACTGCTGTAATATCCTTGCCTAGGTCTATATTCTTTGTAACAGTATTGTCGTTTGTAGGTGTTTTATGAGGATAGTAAGAATTCGGTAAGAACTGTGTGTGTAATTTATGTTATTTGGAGTAATATTTCACGAATTCCCACTAGGTTCCCAGAGCAGAGGGAATATATGCCTACAGATTGCCCTCAGTAATGCCAGTAAGCATACATGTATGTATATTATAGACTGATGTAGACTGTTGTCAATAATTTCAAAATGTAGTTAT
Source organism: Chaetoderma sp. LZ-2023a (assembly GCA_034401795.1). Lineage (NCBI taxonomy): Eukaryota > Metazoa > Mollusca > Caudofoveata > Chaetodermatida > Chaetodermatidae > Chaetoderma > Chaetoderma sp. LZ-2023a. The sequence goes on along the minus strand of CM067371.1, from coordinate 72,126,546 downwards.
CAGTGCATTATTAGTCCGATTGATCTGTTTGCTATTATTGCACAACAATTCATAAAAGATAAATGTCATTATTTGCGGGCTAGTTACCGGTTCCCCATTGGCTCAATTCATAATGGTGCTTAAATAAACCATGGTTCAAATCTCTCAAAAGAGAGAGAGAGAGAGAGAGAGAGAGAGAGAGAGAGAGAGAGAGAGGGGGAGGCCAGCTGACTGGCGATAATGCCGGGGCTCTCCTAGACAGAGGGGTATGGGGTGTTGTTTGTTTAGGTTTTTTTGTTTGCTGCAACATTATCACGCCTCTGTTCTTACAGCCCACTCCGTCGGCGATCGGCGATCCTCTGTTCTGACAGTGCTCTGTTCTGGCAGCCTTAATTTATATACTACTCAAGGCCGTCTACGAGGGATTTATGAGATTACTGCTAAATGCATTCGAGAGTTCCATCTCATCAGAAGAGGACAGAAATATCATTGACCAGCGTAATAAGCTTATTGAAGACTTCAAAACATGCCAGGAGCAGTACGCGCTACTTCTTCAGACCAAAGAATAAGAGAAGTGGCACAATCTTTTTGAGAATTTTCTCGCTACCTTACAAAACAATGGCGTAATACCATGGTCATTTGCCTATGGCAGACCGAATTATGCCAAGTACCTGATCCCATTTTTGAACGACATGCGAGACATTCTACCATCCCTGCCAACAGTACAAATGGCATTTCAGAATTGAGAGTTTGCCGTCCAAATGAATGAGACGAATACATTTGATGGAAATGAAGCAGACAAGATGAGAGAACACACTATCAACCGAGATTGTAAGACATGTGGAGACGAAATTGGCTTCAGCATAGACTTCTCCGCAACACAGAGGTGGGTGCTTCATGCGTCACGTAGGGGCGAATATATGAAGCTGATTAGAGAGCATCTAGCTGTCAATACGTTCACAAAGAGCTTGCCCCATTATGTATTTTGAAAGATACAGAAGCTGTGGTGTAAGTAGTTAATGTACTGGATGTGGTCCCGGTAAAACCATGGAATAAAGGAGAGTTAACAAGTTTATCAACTGGGATTGAGGCTTCTGGTATTGTTCTTGATCCCTTACTCAATGCAAAGAAATAGGGACTGGATGCATGCAACAGCTTTGTGAGTAGCCGCTGTGTGTCTAACAGTAAATGGAATTCTTTGATCTACTTCAGAAGCTGAAATTCAGGACATTTAACAGCCTGATACACAAGATTAAGATAACTACCAAAGAAAAAGTAAGTTTGCTGAAGCTGGCAAAGGAAAATTAAAGCCTCCGAAACTGCTAATGAAATGTTTAAAGTATGTCAAAGCCTTGATGACACTTCGAAGCACTTGGGAAACCTCGGATGACACATTTACTACCTTAGAAGAATTTGTGTGTGACATCTACGGAAAGAAGTTAGGTGATGTAAATTTATCACGTTATCAATTACATTGTGCGACAGATGGAAAAGTAGAACCTCAAGCGTTACCACCGTGTCAGTCATCATTAAAGCTACACGTTCAGCGAGCCAATTACCAGGCTGCTATTTGGAGAAGAGAATTAGTAGCAAAGTGTGACGTCTCCTTCCCTCAAGGGCATGGATAGCAAATCAATGATGGACAAATATCAATAAAATGGCTGAATAGTAGCCCAGTTCTAGACGAGATCTCAGAACTTTTGTCATGTGATTGCAAGAAATACATATTGGACAATTGTTGTTGTCTTAAGGCTGATCTGAAGTACACCGAAAAATGTAAAGTGGAGTGTGGCCATATGTTCTCTGAGAATGAAGAGATTGACAACAATAATGTTAACGAAGACGAAGATGACGAAGATGATCAAGCAGTCTGTGGGATGCTTACAGTAATCACTGTAGTGGTTCAGGTGTGTGCAAGGTAATTAGAGTTGCATGTGCAATATGAACATTTTAAACATTTGGGAAAGGTTCTAATAAACAGGAGCACGCATATTTTTATTCTATATTATTTTCAAAATTCTCATGTGAAAGTAATCCATATGTTCGATATAATAAATAAATACAGTCAAATCTCTCAATAACTGACGCTACATTGACAATAAAAATGTAACTAAAGAGAGACAATTGCTTAATACAACTCATTTACAATGGTAGATAGCTTTTAAATAGTGGCTCTTTAGGCAGAGGATTATCAAACCTCCAGTCTTAAAGATATGTGGTCTTTTGGAACTACCACAGGTGTCCGTTCTAGACAGGTTTACAGTATTATTTTCTTAATTATCTCAAGTTTATTGATCAAGATGTTCCATATATAAGTGAAGAATAGTAGAAACTAATCAGTGTAACCTAATCGCCAAATTTTGATTGAAAATAATCCCCAAACTGCACAAATAACAGAACAAAGCAATTTTGTAATGCCTCACCATTGCCGCCATTTTGAGCTTACCCATAATTCCGTAAATGTGTGGTTATTTACATGGGCTCTGTGCACAATTCTATTCGCTATATTGCGCTAAACTTTGAGCCCACAGTTTAATTCGATTCTATCAAAGTAATTAAGAATTATATGACATAATGTGTAATTTGACCGTAGCCCATCAACCCCGCCCACCCCAACCACCTAAAACGGTGAAAATCTTGGAATAAGCTACCACCTGTGAATATCCATCATGGATTTTCATACTAGTAGATGACTTATCTTCATTTTAAAACCGATTCCATCCGGTCCCCCGAGATGAGTACTAGCTGATACACTACGTCACATGAACTGGATAATATTAGCGCTTTTAGGCTTTACTGTCTACACTATACTGGCCCATGCCGCGTCAGTTATAAACAGATCTAACTGCGTTTGGCTTCGCTGTCGAGATGTCTAATTCAAGAATTGCTTATCTAATTGTCACGTTATGAAATATCTCCCTCAGATGTCTGAGGGGTAATAAATTCGTTGCACCAGTGTTTAACCGTGGGTGCAGGCTGTTACCACACGCTCAAACAATTAAATTTGCCTCGCTACGCTCGGGGAAACATAAAATGTATTTCCCGAGCGCAACGTTTGCGCGTGTGGTAACATCCTGTCCTCAGGGCTAAGCTCTGGTGTAACTAATAGTATGCTTTTTAAACACTATATTCATCTCCTAATACATGAATCGTTCTGCTTACTTCCAGAACGGAATCGTGCTAACACCAGCTTGCTTCAGGCTTTGAAATTAAATTGACGATAGAGTATGAGTATCTATGGATGAACAGGGCGTGTCCCCTTTTCATGGGCAAGTGCGATGTCACTGGATTTTATCAACGTATTTGCCAAAGACTAGGCTAAACTCTGTAAACACGTGGATGTGTTACAGCGAGTAAAAGAGCTGGCATTGCCGGATGAAATACAATACCGTTATCATTGAAGGTGTTATCAATAGAGGAATCCAGTTTATCGATCAATCATATGACGTCACAATCAATAACGTGACATGTAGGCTGACGTCATAACCAATTGCGTAATGGATGACATAATGAAGTCCATCATAAACGCTTCACAGTTCGTCAAGTTGCATGGGCGGATCCATGAGGTCATTTGCCGGGGTGGGGGTGGGGGAGGCGCCCACAATTTTAAGGAAGTTAACTCTTGAAAATGGGCTCACTCCGCCACCAGCAGGTAAGTAAAAAAACCTTCCGCGGGGGGTGGGGTGGTTGGGGATGGCACGTGCCCCCAACTGGCCCCCCCCCCCTGGATCCGTCACTGAGTTGTACGAATTCTATGTCTTTACTATTTAATAAACATGCTGTTAAATACTTTGAAACTAATTTGGCTGTGTGTTGTTGCTACCAGAGGCAGCACGCAATCAAACTAGTTTCAAAATATGCAACCGCTTAGCTGAATAGTTTTCAGGGAAGTGAGATTCAAGGAATGCTGGTATCGATCGATCCTAACACGGGCAAGCCGTGAGTGGGGCTTGGTTAGAAATAGGCGAGGCATGGGTAAAACTGGGTTCCTCCATCCCTATGCCACCAGTCTCACCGAAGTCGTCCTCAAAAGACGTACGAGGAGGAATTGTGTTATTCACCAGCATCCAAGAGACGATGAAGGACAAGTGGCTTTTCCTCGAAATCGAGAAAAACACTCGACCAGAACGCCTGTGTATTTTGCCAAAGTAATGACAATACCGCTATACATAGTGTTACGTCTAGTTGCATGGGAAAGAAGCTCCAAGATATTAAGACATACAGTAGCAGCGAGGAAACGGACCTTTCCAGTGTTAGCTATGCCCTGCCCATCACTAGCTAAACTCCACCGATCGATCGATCTATGAACTCCCTGACTATCAATTTCCAGAAAACTATACATGTAAGCTGTTGAATATTTTGAAACTAATTTGACAGGCCGCTGTTACTGCCATAGGAAGCAACAGCACCCAGTCAAATTGGTTTCAAAATATTCAACAGAATATTTATTAAATAACAAAAACATACAATTCGTACAGCGTGTCGGACTATTAAGCGATAAAGACGGGCTTAATCGAATCATTCATGACGTCATGATTGTGACGTCAACATACACGCCGTTTAGTTGGTTATGATGTCATATGATTGAGTGAGGAAATGGAGTCATCATTTGGTGCTAGCCTTTCATTCATTTATTCTGACAAAGATGCATTTGCACAAAATATGAAACTTCATATCAACTGTTTAAGGAAGGAAACACACTCTAAAGAGATATCTACATGAATCAAAGATATCATTTGCGAATCTGAATATATTGGTACAGTTATTTGTGACATTGGAGTAGCTACTATAGTACACTCTGTAATTACAAATAGCAGTGAATTGGAATTTCAATGTATTGACATGAACTCCATCCATGCAGGTTATAAATACCCTCTGGAAGAAAATGGTGTGAATAGCAACCCAGAAACTAATTATATATCACACATATAAAACATCTTACTGCCGGCAATACCAATTATATACTTTGCGGCGCGTGGACCTAGACCAGAAATAGTATTCCCAAGTCTAACCGAGGAAAGAGTAATGACTGAGGTTTATGAATGGGCCGAGGTGAAAGACGAGATGACGATCTTATTGAAAGCATCACAGATTATTCGTACAGAGGCCTCACACATCAAGGACTGGCAGCATAGTCAAATATTCAGTGACTTTAGTACGCCAGTGAAGGTTCAGGAGTTGATGAAATGGGCGATCAGTGGTCCGTCCACAAGTTAACCTAAACGTATCACGAGAGTTGCAAATTACCACATCTTGAAGAAATCCTGCACACTAGATCATTTCTTCTTCCAGATCAATACGCTAACTCGCGTATGAGACACAGTCAGATAATAAATTTCAGAAGATAAATCGAACACCATTAACCGTTGGCCTATCACTAACATCCTATTATACTAATGAGGCCAGGTCTGAGATAGAACACTTACTAATTTACAAGTTGTAACGTATGACGATGCTGAGCGGACATTAAAAACTATTCACAAGGTGTACACTTTCCACCAGTGCGGACCTATTAATTGCACAGAAAGAACAAGCTGGTATTCCACTGCATAGTAGTGATCCGAGGCGTGACCTGTCTGTTCAGGACAACACACTGAAGACATCATTAAGCGTGAATTATTATGACTGTGATAAGCCAACTGATCCTACTGTATCTCACATAGGCTACAGCCAAGACACCATGAAATGGATATTTACTAATTATGAACAGTACAATATCATATGGTTACTTATTACTGGTTGTGTAGTAGCACGAGCCGCAGGGATATGTGATGGTGTTGTAATAGATGTTAGTTCAGTACGGGAAGTTCACAATGCCCATGAATCCAAGTTGAAGGCAACATTGGCAGAGGATAAGCGTGACAGACCATCCGTGGTAAAACACTGTGTTAGAAAAGAATCTCTAACAGCAGCAATCACTGAGACAAATGACCTTCCAGATATAGGCAAACATGGTCCCGCCACCTTCATAAACAACAAGATAAATGTCCCCTACGTGGTTCACATTCAATTCATTGATACGTGAAAAAACCCACCAATATTGAATGTGGCATTGTAGCTCCACTGTATAAGCGAAGTCCCATGAAATGGCCAGTACTCCTACAATTCTAAAGCAGGTACACAAAATAAACTATATTAGAGTTGGGGAAGGGCACCGACCAATCACACATAACCTTAGCTGGTAGTTTATACGACGATGACGTACATTTAAAAGGCTACTAAGTTAACTAGTACAATGCGCTAGGGGCCTGCATAGCACCATGGAAGCACTGAAGCATCTTGGTAAATACATCGAGGGAAAATGGCATTAACTTTTTTGGGATGTTTTTGATGCTATGGATCAACGACTGTAAGACAGGTATTGGATGATCGTCATCTATACAGATGCATTGAAGCTCGCACAATGACGCTTGTTGCCGTCTTTACAATGTTCTTACATGTGTGCCGTCTTCACAATGTTCTTACATGTGTGTTTCTCGGAGAAATAATTCATACAGCTCATGGAGCATGTTAGTCCAGCAGCCAATTGATTTGCCTCATGAGCAGATGGATAGACAGACAACAGTGGTGAAATATTTAAATAAAACGTGACTGAAGTGCAGCAGGTACTGTCCATCTGTGCTTTATTTGGACGAATAAATGAGTTGAAAGAACATAATAAAGACATTCAACCGTTCCTCGCCGACTACATGCACCAGGAAGAGGTGTTACTTATGCCTACTGCTGCAGCAAGAGCACCAAACGGGAAGATTCACTCAGTTAAAAAAGAAGAACTGTTAACTTACTTCATACTCATGATCGGTTCACATATCGACGATGGGGTTCATTATATATAGCAGGTATGTTGGAACTGCAAACTACAGACACTGAGATGTGAATGTTCTTAGATGATAGCAATTTTACGATTACCAACCAAGGCATTCCGTTTACTGTTATTGATCCAGACCATGGCATTGAACAAGCACATAAGAAGATGAAGATAAAGCCAGGTTTCATTGGCATTACAGGGAACGAGAATATGCTAGAGAAGTACTTTATCATAGCTCCTACACTGTACAGACTTGTTCAATAGGTCAAACATCATGCTGGAATTGAGATTAGACAATCTATCTCACTACCTCATGAGCTTGTTAGACCAAAGAGCAGTAAGATGATTACAAATGCAGCCAAAATTTCCAAGGACATCACCAAAGAAGGTAACCCATTTTTAAAGAGTGAGATGTATAGTCCTGTGAGATTTGCTATTATACCTACCAACGTGTGCATTAATATTGAGGACCGTGATAATTTAGGCCGAAATGCATTTTAAAATTTAGTTTCCACTAGAACGATAGAAAAAACAGTCAAATTTTGGAACGCGCAAAAGAAGAACATCTTATCGTATTTCAAAGACCTATGCGCTATGGTGCAAAATAAAATCAATGGTCAATTGGTAGAAATCAAACAGGAAAGAAATCCTTTGTCTATGTTACTTATTTTCATGAAAGGTAAATCAGACTTTGTTGTCAAAGATGCTATCTGAGATTTTGAATTTAATGTAGCTTTGCAACTTCCATCAAGCTGGGTCAAAGCTAATGATATTTGGCAAACTACAAGTTGTATCATCAGCTCTGAATATTCCTCCGCCGGACGACATAGCCAAAGCTGAGTCGGACAGTGGTGTTCCTTCAGTACTGATCATTGAATCAATGTACGTAGTTAACATGACAACTAAAACCTCAGATATATCAAATGCTATAATATCAAATTCGATGAAGTTTCGCATCGCGATATGTTGAGATTATGGGTCGAATTGATAATCTTATGATGAGATCAGGGTTGTTCCTTATTGGTACTATCACATACTCTCTCAAAGAAACAACCCGTGACAAGCGAACTGTCAGGACAACACCAATCCATTATCATACCAATGATAATACTGAAATCAAGAACATTAAGACATTTCATTCACATATCAGTACTAAAGCAGAACTCCACACACTTATGCACACTAATAGACTACAATTAATTAAACTATTATGATTTGCCGCCATTTTGTTGTAAAAGAGTTTTGTATAATCTGTATGTGTATGGGAGACACGGGCATAAGACTCTAAGTCTTATCGTGCTTTGATCTGAACAAAATAAATCACGTTTAAACCAAAGCAGAACTCATTAAATATCTATCAGAAAAACGTATTAGTTATTACAAAGGTAAGTCACAAAAAAATGAAATATCCATGCACCCCAGAACACTGATCGTCAATTGTCTATTAGCTGCGATCATCAGTAAGCCAGAGATGATAGCTGGTCAACACAGTCCTGAAGAGGGAGATTAACTTGTTCTTCTAAATGCTTTTGATGCAATGCATAATCCATCCGTAATGTGTTTTCAGTAGATACAGACGTATTCGTTCTTATAGCAGGTCACTATCCTATGCTTCAAAGGTCAACTACTCTCCTACGGAAGAATGGTGATAGAATCTCATTTCAAGATAACTGCACGAAGCTGGGACACAAGAGTGCTGACGCATTCATGATGAGATCATGGTATGTTTTCAAGAGAACATATAACACTGGATCATTTGCGGGTAAAGGTGTGCTAAGCCATATAAAATCATTTCTGCAAGCCGATGATGAGATCATGAAAATATGTGCTGTATTTGGTCTTAGTATTGAAGGACCAGATTGGATACTTGATCAACTGGAGCGGCAGCTCTATTTGCTTTACAGAACGTCAGTGAATGCGGTGTTAGAGAGCTAATGTGGACATTATTTGCACAAAAGGGCAAAGAAGGCAAACAATTGGGGCTAACTTTGGAAACATTAATTTCACATACATTCAGAGCGTACTATATTGCGCTAGTTTGGAACTCATCACAAAAGCCGTGTCCAGAATTTTTATCCACTATACATTACTACTGGCGACTGGCTGTAAGAGTGTCACCCATTTACGCAGGCACTAAGCATGTGATATGTCAGCGTTTTAATCCACTAGTTTAAAATAGAAGCAAACCGTTGAACCTCGAGAAAGCAAAATGATTATTGGATGACTGTGATCATTGGGAAAATAAAGATAATTTATTTTGTGCAGCCTAAGCATTTATTGTAAAGTCTTTTACCCATAAAATAACAGTGGAAACATAAAACTTAGTGTTGAGCTGTTTGCTAATATAGGGAGATTTAAAACATCAGAAGTCTTAGCAGAAAATAGTGCATCGATGTGCTTAGACTACTCACCGATATCCAAAAAATGCCACCAACCCGACACAGCATGACTCATTCTCAACCCAACATCGGACAATCAAGCTATCAATATAGATTTGATTAGCTTTTTTGTTTTCTCGTATTCTACCATGCTAACGCGACTCTGCCATTTCCAGGAAGCACACATCAAAGCCTCCTTACACGACGAATGGCCAAGTTTATTGATTTGCAAGTGTTCTCGTTCCCTTGATATCCAACTGTATGAACGGGAAGCATACATTACAATAAGACTGCAGTAAAAGGTAACATTCTGTACTGCGTTACAAGCATTCCCTTTCCCAGCAGTTTGTCACGCACCGACTGAAGCTTGCGTACATCTGACTCTGCAACAACCCATTATACACCCACCCCACCCCCACCCCACCCCTAAACTAGCCCTCCCCACCCTCCTCCACCCCAATACCCTCTCAATATTATCGTCTATCCATTTTCGCTGCGGATCTAACTCAAATATGTATGTAATTAATTATGTAGTTCGTAACGTTTTATCTAGCATAATAATATTCGTTGACATCGGGTGTGTGCTCTATAAACATGAGGCTGATTTCTATGGAGTTTGAACAAGTAAAACAAGTCGATATATCAATGACGCGTCGTTGTGAAGCGTTTAATGTTACGAAACTCCGGTTTTGCATGGCAGATAACGGCCGGGTTTGGCGACAGAGGCTCATCGCTCCCATCCCCGCCCAACTCACCATCCTGGTGACGATTCTTGTTTACGCTCCATTCTATGAACCATTATTTGTTATAGCTTTGGCAAATGCTGGTCGATATTATTTTGACTATTATCGATATTATCTTGTCGTTCAACAATGCATCGTGTATATTGGGGGAATCCGGCACAATTGACTGATTGAACAGTAGAAGCCTATGTTTTACTATGCTATGTCTTCGAGGACACAAACCGTCGTTTTATTATTCCTGTTTGGGGCTCATTTGCTAATTAGTTGTAAGCCCCGCCCCCACTTATCGAGTGAGTCAATGAGGGAATGGCTGCTGCTACTTCCTCCTCCGCCGCCGTCGCCACCACCGCCGCCGCCGCAGCAGGAGCAGCAGCAGCTGCTGCTAAATATAATAAATTCGTTACGTACGTCTCAAAAAATTCTGTTGAATATTTTAAAACTACTTTGACTGAATTTTCTCAATGCTCACTGGCATCCAATGGCCATTTTGCTTTCTCGATGTTCAACGTCTGCCTTCTATTTTGAACTTGTCGATTAAAGCACTGTAAGAGCACACGATTATTACCTCCTTATCAGCATGATATGATTTGTAATCCGTGAATGGATGAATCCACTTTTAGCTCTGCCCCGCCCATTTCTAGCTTAGCTCCGCCTAAGCTTTGCCCATGTTGGCATCGAGCAAACCATGAATTCCCACGATGATAAATATCAAGGTAACTATATAGGTAAGCTATTTAATTGAAATAAATCTGATCCGTACGGTAGCACCAGCTTCCAGTCATATTGGTTTCAAAATATTCAACGGCTTACATATATCATTACTGTAAAATTGAGATACTGGGATTACAGATTCAAATTCGTAAAATTGTGATAATTGTTTCTTATTTGGGGCCCTTAATTTTGGGGTTTTCGGGGCTATAGCCCCGTTATCCCTTGCCTTAGTCGGGTTCTGACCCTGACCTCCATAGATCTAGAACAATTATGCATAGGGTAGATAGACAAGTTCCTAAGGTTCGCGGGAAATGTGCCTACTGTTGCAACCTCTACACTGGACACTGACAATTACTCTTCAATAAAACTATAATAGTCTCAATAACACGTGTTGTGACTTTAGATGGTGATTCCCAAATCGTAGCGGCTTAATGGACCTTTCCAGCTTTAGCTATGTCCCGCCCATCTCTATCTAAGCTCCACCCACGCCTCGTCCGTGTTGGGACCGATAGATTTCTGAACTCTCTGACTATCAATTTCCAGAAAACTATACAGAATGTTTATTAAATGGTAAAGACATACAATTCGTACGCGTCGTAATATTAAAGACGGACTATTTCGAATCATTCATGACGTCATAATTATAACGTCATCATATACGTCACAGTTGGTTATGACGACATATTATGGATGGCTAATCTTGGAAAAGTCCATTCTAAATGTTTTTTCATATCCTATCTCCAATGGACGGACCCGGTCTGCAAGACCGTCAGTAAGGTGGCAATAGCTCGCATACAATAGCTAGCATAGACTGTCCGAATTGTATGTCTTTACAATTTAATAAACATTATTTGAACAACACCCAGTGAAATTAGTTTCAACATATTCCACAGCTTGCTTTTATACCTACCTTGACATTTAGATTCTAGGAATTTAGGTTCAAAGAGTTAAGATCGATTCCAACACGCGGACAATAGTGGGTGGAGCTTATCTGGAAATGTACAGTGCATGGCTAGTAATGAATCCCTCTTACCGGTGGCTGTTACAAGAACGTGTTTTCCAGTTGCTTCTGCTAATAATTACTGCGCGAACAATCTAGCAATAAAGTCAACACGGCTCTGCGCACACTACACTGGAGAATATACAAGAACGCCTCTTGTAGGGGCAGATCTTGAATGGGGACAGCGTCCCCGAGTGGGGTGCCACTCCCAGCCTGGCGTGCTCTTTCTGCTCCTAAAACACATTTCAGTTGTTGCACTGATATTTTATGACTACTTGAACTGAAATCTGCTACTATGTTGGAATCCATACATGTAACCGCCAAGGCGAGCAGTATCTTGATAGCGTGAAGCTAGTGTTGCCCTGGCCAGTTATGTAGCAATAACTTCTAGCATGTAGCAGCAATAACCGTGAGCCCAGTTATGTTAAAGAATACTCTGTGACTGTTGGAAATTATTTGTTTTCAGATTTTGAACACTATGCGTAATTATGAGAAAAGCATCACCCTTACCCACCTAAAATTTAAATTCTAATTAAATGGGTAAATTTGAATAATTTAGCATCCAACTGAGCGTTCATAGTTACCTCATGAAATGCGGGAGAGGCCATCTGAGAGCACCTAGATTTCAAAACTTTACAGGGAAGACCTGTCAACCTGCTCCCGCTGGCTTGGCTACCACTCATACGGGTATTTAAGAGGTGCCGCTTTTTATACCACATCCCTGCTCTAAAAAGTTCCTGGTTCCGCCCCTGCTCCTTGAGCGTGAAGTGACTGGATACGTGCGAACTTCTTTGCAGCCGCATACGACCAATTGCAAACCGGACGATGGAGCAGGTGGAACTTGCCAGAATAAGGTCCTATCACCAAATATTGCCTGCAAATGTGCGCGCAGAATAAGCTCACGCAAGATGGTTGCAGTTGGTGTCAATATTTCAAAACCCTGATCAGCGCTCAACTGGTGGATCAAATGATATCGGATCTCACATGCGGTACAAACGGCACGAGTAGCTACGTAAAAAGAGTTCACAGCCTGCAATCACATGATCGAATGTCTCATCCCATTTGCCCAGCTGATTGAATGACGACAAAGCAACAGGATTGCTATCCACAAATGGTTTGAAGCAAATTGCTTATCCGACTTCGTGGATGTGCCTATTTGCATCTTACTTAGTCAATGCTTCCCAACCTCTGATGGTTTTTTGCGCCTTCCCTGATAGCGCAAATTACTGGGCTGCTACTGGATCAACACGGAGCCGCAATATGGGGGCTGTGGCCCAAGGTGGTTATAAATTGGTTTCAAGAAGACTTTGTAACGTCTTATTCCAAAGGCCAATGAATATTGATACACCACCTACAAGTTCATCGACTCCGCACAGAGCAAGAAGTAACACGAGGGGAATACAAATGCGTTTATCCAGCCTGTGGTATCATTCACGCGTCCGCTTTCATCAGTGTGCTATAGCTTTATTGCTATGCCAAATCAAAATTGCCTTTCAGTGTGGAACCACTCACATCAGCCTGTTTACATTATGCCATGTAGGTCATTATTTTCATTGTTGTTGAGAAATGATTCACCATCTTTAGAATGTATTTAATTATTAACGATATGGTCTTCATTCTCTTGTGATTCCTTCACCGAGGTACGTGCAAAATACGTGTCTAACATTACTTACTCATATGCATAGCTCACATATATTATGATCTGCACATATTCTATAAGAATTCCCTACAATCCATAAAGTTCTTCGAAATGTCATCATCTACTAGGCAGCTGTCAATCCGTTTACTATAGCTCCAGATATTGACCCTAGTAGTTCAACCACTAACCCTGATAGCGAGGTTACCGGGCCAATACTGGGCCAATACCTGATTTAAGTGATGTCGCCTACGAACCCGACTCGGTAACATTTTGAAACGAAAGGAAAGAAAAGATCATGACAAGACCCGCGTTCCCGCTAAAATAGAATAGGTGTAAAGAAAGCGAGTATATATAGGATTTACTTTCTTGAGGTCACCTCGTAGCACGCTTAGCAGATTTATGCAATGACGTCCTCTCCTGGCTCTGTATTTGCTGGCTCCGATTAGGGCGAATTCCAAGGCTCTCTGTGCTGGCGTCCTTAGCACATGGCCAAACATGGACCATCTTTGCTGGGCGACTTTTACAGACAGCGACGACGTATTACACATCTTGTATAGTGCATCGTTGGAAATCATGCTGTCTGGCCATCGATTTCCAGTGATGGTGCGTAGGTGTTTGTGGTGGCAGGCATCGAGTTTGTCTAGAGCTGCCTTTGGAGCTGCGCAGCTGTTACAGTTTGCATTGTATAAACGTAGCCTGTTTATCAAGGGCATCTTTGATCTACGAATCCATAGCTTCCAGAAGGACTTGAAAGCTATGTTTCCCATGCCACAGCGTGCAGAAATGTCAGCAGTGAGCCCAAGATTTTACTTTTCCTCCATGGTTCGCCGCCACGAAGTGAGTCTTCATTTTCTATAGTTTCATGCTTTGTTGATAGGTATATGTGAGTGAACTCTGTTTTGGGTTCATTCATAAAGAGATTCTCAATTCTTAGTTTGCTTGCAGCTATTTGGAGAAGTTCGTCAAGGGGTTTCTTTTCCTCGTCTATGAAGTCCACATAGTCGGCATATTCCATCTGGTCTTGTAGAACTTTCCCGCACAGATTTCAATGCGGCAGCAAGGTAGCAGGCAAAAAGCACCCTAAATAGACCATCTCCCTGTGGGGAGCCGATTGACGTCTCAAACTCCACAGACTTCACTGACTTGACTCGTACTCTCAGCTTGGTGTCTGCAAGCAGTAGTCTCACTAGTCGTAGCTCATCTTCATTGCAACTGGCCTAGCATAGTACATCTAGGATCTGTGAGCGTTTAATTGTGTCGAAGGCTCCTGACATGTCAATGCCCATTTTGTGGTAAGTTCCAGTGTTTGGACATGATTACCGACACGAGCATGCATTGAGCCCATACTATGTCTGCGCAGCTGCGTCCACGTTTGAAGCCACTTTGACATGATCCGGTGAAGTAATCGATCTTGTCTCGGATGCGACATAGAGTAACATTGGATAGGATGTTCCGTATGCTGTTGAGGAGCATAATGGGCCGCATATTGGTTGGGGGCCCAGATGGCTTCTTGTGCTCGGGTAGTGCGATAAGGGTGCCTTGGCCTACAGCGTCGATGGGAAGGTGGTGCATAAAACTGAATTGATTATGTGCGTGATCGGTTTTGAGATAATGTCATTTGCATATTTGAATAGTTCATTGATCATGCCATCAGGTCCAGATGCACGTCGACTTCTCAGGGGTTTTAAAGACTTCTCAACTTCTGCTGTTTTAATTGGTGTTAGTAATGGTCTGGGGTCTCCTGAGAACGGGTGCAAGGGTTCATCATCATTGTCAGTGAACTGTTCCTTGAACCATTCTCGGATCGCCTCGGCTTTTCCCGGGTCAGTCCCGATAAAGTGTCCTTCTGGGTTGTGTACAGTGAGTGGTGGTGTGTAGTCAGTAACTCTCAGGGCTCGGGCTGCCCGAAACATTTTGTGACAGTCATCCGTGGCAGTGATTTCATCTGCTAGGGAGTCTGCCTGTTGAGTAGCAAGATCTTTTACGCATTCGCTAATGTGGCGCAGAATAATATTGCGTTCCCGGCGTAGTTTGGTGCAGTCTTCACTTTGGCCACTTCGATAGATGCGTAGCCGTAACACTTTCTGCTCTGCTGACAGTTTTACAACCAGAAGGTCGTCAGTATACCTAGTTTGGTTGTTTTTAAGAACACCTATGGTGCTGGTAGCGTATGATTCCATAGATTTCAGTATTTTGGTTAGAGCTTCGTTTGGATCGGAGCTGACATCGATGTTAGCTATCTGCTCCCCGAGGGCTTTTTTGTGTGACATTTGAGTGTCAGTGTCGCTGATGAGCTTATGTAGGTTTAGGTGACTCTACCCTCTTGCCTGGTATGGTGTTTATATATTAGGCAGAGATCGTTCATCTGTAGGCGTGTAATGACTAGCTTATGGTCGGAATTGAGGTCTGTGCCTCCATACGAACGCGCGTTCCGGAGTAAGGGTTTTGCTTCTGTCTTGCATAGTATGAAGTCTATTTGGTTGAAAACAGCTGTTGTAGCCTTGGAACCTTTTCGGGCTTTGCGATCAGTAATGTGTCCAGTCCATGTTGTCCGGTGATGGCATGTGTGTTTGAAAGCCGTTTTCTGACAAATAGGCCTTTGGAACTATAGGATCCCATGCATAAGCCAAGTCCTGAATTTTTGTCCGCAATTCCGAGTTTACCCAGCTACACTGTTCTGCCCACTCGCTGAGAACTGGATAACTAGGGTGCATGCGCGCTGCCGCTGTATTTTTGCTTGTCGTATTTTCCCTGTCTGTTTTCTAATTTAGAGTTAGTGTCTTTACTGATGAGCATTCATCAAGACCTATGTGACTTATAAATATCAGGGGGAAAGTCAGTGCGATATCAGGGAATTTATACTTCAAAGTCCCTAAGAACGGTGAACCCTGTATATTGTTATTATAATGGCATAATGATGTCAATGATATTTTGATGGCAGGATAATAATTGAAATAATAATATTAAATAATAATGATGGTGACGGTACTGGTGATTGTTATAATGATGAAAATGTTTGTAATGATAATATGCACATAGTTATTTGTAAATATTGTTCATTTGAGTATCATATATGTGACAATGTGACATGGGTTTGTAAATAAATCGAAATTGTATTGTAATTGCTATAATGGTATGATGATATAACAATATAGTGACAATGATGGTAAATATATCATTTAAAAACAATGATAATATACAAAGAAACTGTCTTTGTCAGTTATCTTTGTCCAATATTACTATCGCCAGAAATGTTTTAATTTACGCATTGCAGATATGCTTCATAATTCAGTTTCAAAGCAAGCACAAAGCAAGCACACAGGTAGGCTGATGAATATTTTGAAATCAATATGACTAGAAGCGGCCATAGACAACATCATTTGAACTTTTGATGGTCAAGATTTGTCAAGAAAATATTACTTACAATTTTTGCTTAGTGAATGTCCATTGATTCATATGCCAATAGCAGGCCATTTTTCTAAATTACCACTAGACACGCTAGAATGACTGGCTTGTTTAATATCGAGCCAATCATTCCAGTGGTAAAATTTCAAATGGGCATTCTTTCAGACCACTGCAGATTTTATTTTGTCTGACTTGACCATTAAAGGGTTAACATTTGTTGTTGTTGCCTGTAGTATCTCGTATCTCTATTTCACAGTGGAGCTATGTAGTCTTGTAAACATGCGTCTAATTACCCTCGCCACGTAAGGGGAAGAGGGTATTGCGATCGAGTGTGTGCGTCCGGAGCTGTATCTCGAGAACTGCTTATCCGCTTTGGCTCAAACTTTAACACAGCGAAGGAACTTGCCGTGCAGGAGGATTTCCAGGCATGTGAGCCGCATAAAAACTGCCTCCAGATCGGATGAAATTCTGGATCTATGGATATCTCGGAAACTGCTTGTCCGATTTAGCGTAGCCCTTTCACGACGAAGATGGCCAAAACTGGCCTCTGTAGTGGGCTTGAGAAATGTCCAAGAAGCATATTTTTGAAAATTTACCACTAGAATGACTGGCTCGATAACCTAGCCAGTCATTCCAATGGTTACTTATCAAAAATAGGCTTCTCTTGGCCTGCAAATGGGCATTCAATAAGTAAATATTTAAGTTTTTTGAGCACATTTAGTCATTAAATGGGTACGGCTTAGCACTTATGATTCCACAACTTTTGTCATGGTCCGAAAAAATAAAAAATCAACAAAAATCTGGAAAAGGGAGGGTGAGGGTCTGGAATCTCTGATTTCTCTTGTTTATCAGGTTATTATTTTTAATAAATCTATAAATTGTTCTGATCCATTTGTTTGTTCCTAAGATATTTACCCATTTCAGCCATCCATACTAAGATTAAGTACCATTTTCACCACTTTATTATGTCAAATATTTTGAAACTAAACTGATCGAAAACAAAATGTGCAATAGTCATTGGGGAAAATTAGAATTGTCTGTCAACTTCCAGCCGTGGTTAAGTTCTTGGTAATGGTTTAAGCTTTGCATATATTGTCTTATATCAAGAACCGATAATCATATTGAAATTAAATTTGGGCACATGGTTACCTTACTTAAACTAAATTTGGAGACATAGTAACCCCTAGGTAGCGCAATGACAGTGAGGTCACAAGGTCAATGTCATCGTGACCTTGAGGTTATTCAAGTTTTTCTGGTTAGGTGTTTCGTTAAGTTTTCTGTAAATTAACTCTACATATATTGCCTCATACCTCGGGATTTCTTCACCCTATTGCAACAAAATTTGGACACCTGTTAATACGTATATCAAGAAAACGCATAGTATCTTGGTCTGGCAAGTATGATGATGTATTCAGGCCTCAATCATACTGTCTTTAATCATAGCTTTATTCATGAATACTCATTATTCCATTCCATGTACGTACACATACGCAAGAACAAAATGCCAAAATTCTCGCCAATAAGGCATCAGTGTACCTCTCATATCTTGTTTCTGTATTACAATGTCAAAATGGCAGATGAGAGGGAGCTGGAAGCTGTAAACTAACAGTCATATTGTCTACATAGAAGCCTTTTAAATTGGGTTTGGTGGCCGTAGCAAATTTTTTTTGGGATTGGTGGTGGTTGGTTGGTCCCCGGCCCCATCCCTTAGACAGGGAGGGTCACAAGACTCCCTCTGAAAGCGTGGAAATTTTACTGGTCAGCTTGCGAACGCAGAAGACTGGGCAGTCATTTCTCATGATTGGTGCTATGTGGAGGGAGTTGGTGGTGGTGGAAAGAATTGACAAGGTAAGGGGCGTGGCCACAATAGGACCTAATACATTTATCACAATTGTAGGGGGGGGGGGGACTTGGACCCATCCCATGTTCCGCATATGTATTTTAGTAGAATAAGGTAAAAAGCTGAAAGGCAACTTCGATTTTGGTTATGAAACATATAAAGGAACATACATTACATAAGTACAATCACTTTCAAGACAATTGGCCGTTTGATTCTTACGAAATTGGAATTTATTTCAAATAATTGCGAAATTTTGTCATTTTTGCTATTTTTTACAAATAATGAACCATTGGCGAACTGTTGCACTCACAAGGACAACACTTTCCATAAAACAACGCATACGTTCTCCATCGTTTTGAGATATATTATACCTATATATGACTCAGGCTTGAAAGACATTGGGTGCCCCTATCCCCATTGTGCGCCTCAGTATAGGTAAATTATCATTAAAATCACTGTTTTCACAAAGGTCAGGCAGCAGATAGATTCAAGGAAATTGTAATATTCTAGATCAGGTATGCAAATAGACTTAAAACAGACCATTTCACAAGTTTCAAACTAGTATTTTGTAGATTGGAAACACATCTCAAATTTTAGATTATCACGCTTTAACATTAGCGCGCAAAATTACCATTGTCAATATATGCACACATAGCAGTTGAGAATTAAATAAAGTACTCATCCAGAAAGATAGCCGTAGATGCAGACAGGCCTGACAGAGAAACAAGGTAGTCTTAGATCATGTGGAGGACAAAGGAATTGCTGTATTATGAAAACAGATCATCTTGTATGTACAGTGAAACCTCTCTTTAGCGACCACTTCATGGGCCGTTATAAGTGATTGCTGAAGAGATCTGTTTACTTAATATGGCTATTGATGCAGTTAATAACTTTTGTAACCACATGCTCGTTGTTCTTAAAGATGGGTTGTCTTACGACCACCCGTCTTTAAGAACCACTCTCACCCTCTCCCTCGCTCCCTCTCCTCTTCATTCTCCCCTCCCTCCCCTCCCCTCTCTTTCTGTCCCTCCCTCCTCTCTCTCTCTCTCTCCCCCTCCCTCAATCCTCCCTCCCTCCCTCCATCCTCACCCTCCATCCCCCTCTCTCCCTCCCTTCCTCTCCTCTCCATTTCCCCTCCCTCCCCTCCCCTCTCTTTCTCTCCCTCCCTCCTCCTCTCTCTCTCCCCCTCCATCCATCCCTCCCTCTCTCTCTCCCTCTCTCTCTCTCTCTCTCTCTCTCTCTCTCTCTCGCTCTCAGTCTCTCTCTCTCTCCCCCCGCATTTGCTCTCCCCTGCACCCCTCACTCCTCGCCTTCCTTCCCTCCACCTCTCCCCACCCGCTCTCTCCCCTTCCCTCCCTCCCCACTCCCTCTTCCACTGTCACTCTCTCTCCCTTCCTCACCCATCTCTCGCTCCTGTCTTTCTCTCGCTCTCCCCTACCTCCCCCCTCTCTCTCTCTCCCTCTCGCACGCACACACGCACGCACGCACGCACGCACACTCACACACAACAGTTGCTCTGCTTCTCAATGTAGAGACATCAGCCTAGGATTAAGCACCACGTTCTGGTTCGAAACAAAACATGTCAAAGTGATCTTAATACAACACCTTATTGCACTTGAACCAGTGGTCGCGTTTGCACTACAAAATCCTGTTATCAGTAGTAGGCCTAAGTACTGCATGTTATGAGACTCTCACAAAATCATAGCCACGTGTACTCAATGAACTAGCATATGTATGATTTCCATCCGAAATCTTTGATTTTTTAATTATGTATTCATATTCACAAGACCCATCCTCTGGGAGACCGAGATTGGCCTAAACTCTATTTTTAATTAAAGACATTGTCAACGCAGGCTTTCAACTAACTGAGTGTAATAAAGAAAATAAGAAAATACGAAATGCTGTTAATTATGATCGACTGTTTTTCAGCCGAACGCATAACTTTCGAATTACGGTACATAATCATGCAATGATGCGTTTTACTGGCAAATAATCGATTGTAGTTAAATATAAGTGGACAGTCGAACCCCTCCAAACTTACCAATCCGCAATTTGGATATGTGAATGAATTTGGAGTGCGCACTTGGTAGATCGAGATTTACGCGAGCCCTTAAGAAAAACATAACAATTTATTTGGATATAAATTATTTATTTTATTTTAAAAAGTGTAATGAAATGATAATTGTTGGCTAAAACTGAGTTTGAACCTGAGTATGTTATCGGAAAATACATTTAAACCGTTCAATAAATGAGGTGTTCAGAAACACTGTTTTGCGGAATCTATTCAGCACACGTCAAATAAGAAACCTTGTGGCTACTTGTGTTTTGAAGTAGTACACATAATATTTCGGCAGTTTTTGGTTAACCATATGATCAAATTATTCCCCCAAATTGGCTTAGCATTAAGAGACGGTTCTCTGTTTCTGTTGTTCGATGCTCAATAGCATTTATAGGCACCTGTATCTGAAATGCCAAAGGAATAAACTTGCTCTTCTATCATAAACCTTGTTTCTGCAACTTTATCTATTAGCCCTTGAACACTGTTCTGCTCCTCAAACAGAGTTCCGAATCTATACATAGTGCATGAGGAAAAATCCCTGAAATAGTTGTCGAAACCCTTTATTAAGTGCCAGCCTTTAGACACATTGGCCAACGATATATCTCATTACATTCAGTGCAATCGTAGCTACCGTTTAATGCTAATTAATATAAACGTAAGTCACGTGCTACTTTCGTGGAAGGATAGCAAAGCTTGTTATAATACTTTGAAACGCAAGACAACGGAGCTTTCCAGAGCATTGACGTCATATGACGTCATAATCAGCTAAGGGGTATGTAGGACGACGTCATAATCATTACGTCATACATAATTCTATTAGGCCCGTATTTAACTCTTAATAGTAATACAGGTTGTACGAATTGTATATCTCTACTATTTAATAAACATGCTGTTGAATATTTTGAAACTAATTTTACTGGGCGCTCTTACTGCCATAGGCAGCAACAGCACCTAGTCAAATTAGTTTCAAAATATTCAACAGCTTACTTGTATAGTTTTCTGGAAATTGATATTCAGCGAGTTCAGAGATCGATCGATCCTAACACGAGCGAGGGGTGGGTGGAGCGTAGCTAGAGATGGGCGGGGCATAGCTAAAATGGAAAGGTTCATTTTCACAATTAATGCAGAACATATAATGTTGCATATTTTGATACTAATATGGCGAATATAATCGCGGCATGTCAAATACGTTTCACAATATCGTTAGTTAGAAAACGTGGTAATTAATGACAAATGAGGTAGGCAGTAACAGCGCAGAGTCAAATTAATTTCAGAATATTCAACAGCTTACCGGTATACTTTTCTGTAAATTAGTAGTCATGGAGTTTTGGGATTGATCGATCCCAACACGGATGAAGCGTGGGTGAAGCTTAGCTAAAGATGGGCGGGGCATAACTAAATGGGGATTCTTGTATTAATGCGTGACATATATATGTTGCATATACTAATATGACGAATATAAGCATGGCATCTCAAATAGTTTCACAATATTTTCAGTTAGAAAGGTGACAATTAATGACATATGAACGCTTAATATAACTTAGTTGAGGCTAGTATACCATTTCACATATTTTATGATCAGAATGCCACATATTTGATTCGTCGATTGGATAATGAAACGGATCATTGATTGGCAGGTCAGATTAAGGAAGTACCCACCCATCATATGACGTCATAATGAACTGTGTGGTATGTACAATGACATCATAATGAATGACGTCATGAATGACGTCGATAAGTACGTCACGAACGCATATTTGAAGACGGTCTATGCGTTGTTGTACAAATTGTTTGCTTTTCCTATTTAATAAATATTCTGTTAAATATTTTGAAACTAATTTGACCGGGCGCTGTTGCTGCCATAGGCAGTAACAGCACCAAGTCAAATTAGTTACAAAATATTCAACAGCTTCCCTGTATAGTTTTCAGGAAATTGATAGCTAGGGCATTTGGGGATCGATCAATCCCAACATGTCGAGGTGTGGGTGGAGCTTAGCTAGTGATGGGCGGGGCATGGCAAAAAATGGAATGGTGCATTGAGGCTTCCAGTTTATCCATCAATCATATGACGTCATAATCAACTACCTGACATGTAGGATGTCGTCAGAATCAATTACGCCGTGAATTACGTAGCTAAGTTAGTCACGAACGCTTAATTGATGCGTTGATGTACGAATTGTATGTCTTCACTATTGAATAAGCATGCTGTTGAGTATCTTGAAACTTATTTGACTGGGCAGCAACACTACCCAATTAAATTAGTTTCAAAACATTTAACAACCTACCCGTATAGTTCTCTGGAAATTAGTAGTCAAGGAGTTCAGGGATCGGTCGATCCCAACCTCTGGAGGGGCATAGCTATAACTGGATTCCTTCATTGTCAAGCTCATGCATATACATCATTCTAACAGATTATCAGCATTGGCTGTGTGAAATAATGGCATGAAGCACTGATATACGGAGGAGAAATGGGTCACCTATTACTTACATGAAAATACGTTATTGAATAGCTATAAACAATTAACAAAAATATCTTTCTAACCAATCATGGTGTCATGATCCAGGTAGAACAATTAAGCCAGATTTACGTAAAACCAGTTTTAACGGACACCATTTGGGTCCTCAAAAGGTGCCGCAGATGACAGGTGGTCGTTTTATACAGCTCATGATAATCGTAACTTGGGGTGGCAATACGACAACACATCTTAATGAACCATCATTATTTGTCCCCAAATAGCGGTGTCCGTTATAGACAGTTTTAGCTGCGTGGTTAAAAGTCATATTTTGAGACGTAGACAGTAACCAGCGCCAGATGATTTGACAAGACCGTGTTAGCCGGGTTCAGGTGGCTCATTAGAATCTTCAGTTTGTGGTCCACTGGCCCATACACAGGACGAACTACCTGTAGCTCACCTACAAATAAAGTGCCGATGGGAGATATAGCATATTCAACAAATACTGGATCTCAAAAGATCGTCATATAAACCTAATGTACTGATGTTAATATTAAACGTTAACCCGAATCCGTATTCACATGATAATCTTTGCTATAAGTTGTCTTCTCACCACTTGACATTGCAAGAATCAAGTTACATTTCGTTAAAACAGTTTGGTGAAGAAGTTTAAAAATGTTGCTCGCGTGTGTATATGTGTTTGCAGTCTCGCCATCTACCCGTTTCATTTTATTGGGGCATAAGTGAAAATAGTAATGCCTTATAATTATTAGAAATAGTGCTTATATAAGAAACGTGTCACTGTTGCTTCCCAAGGCAGCAATGTCTACCATGCAGTCAAAATTAGTTTGAAAATAGCTGACAGCTTAGGTGCTGCTTTGCTTTAAAATTGATATGCTTTTCTGTATCGAAACTGTTAAAGGCAGAATTGCGTATTGCGATTTTTTGCTAAGATCCGACCACGGCCCGGCGCAGTAAGGAAAACCGTGACACAATTTTACTCTGGTCGTATTATGTGCATTGTTCTAATGTACGACCATGCCACGATTTTGAAGAAATAACCAAATCGGAAAGGTGGTAACGGAATCGGGAAAGCTTTGACATGCCAATATTTCCGACCTATTCGTAAGCTGTGGTAGAGAACATCTTAACAAAGCAGTAATCAAATCGCGTGAGTACAAGGCTTACGGTCGTTACGACCGTTCTGACTGCTTTATGGTCAGCATCGCGCGTGCGCATTAATTACAGGAATTTGAAGACGACGCGTTTCAATGCCACGGGCAAATTATTTTCACTGCATGTCTCTGTATTTCACCGTCAGCTCCGTAACTATATATGGGGATTCATATTCTAAATCAGCGTTAATCGTAGCCGAGTCATGCCGTAGTCGGATCTTAGACAAAAATCGCAATATATAAGTTTGCCGTTATATGATTAATATGAACCATGGTCAAATCACCTTTATTTCCATTACTATTGACAGCAAACAATCCCAGCTCGTTTCCAGATAGTATCCGAACACGGAACCGCGGTGCTTGTCTGGAGCGATCGTCGCGAGGCCTCAGCAACACTGGCTCCATACTCAACAAAGTGACCGCGTTAGGTAGATACTCCACCGTGGGAAAGCCCAAGAAGTGCCACGAAATCGTATGTGTCTTATTGAGCATACAGTCCACATCAAGAAGCTCGCACTGGTGACGTCTACAGACGACTTCGTCCTCTCCAATCTCCTTACCCGGTGGAATTATAAAACTGAATTAAAATGATAAGTTTATTAGATGCAGAACGTGGAATTAAGACGAGTTAAGGCTTAGCTGGCTACAAATCTGCTTATTAAGTGCACATGCACACGCACATATACATATAGTCAGCATACACGGTGTAGGCAAGATGAGGCATTGTTATTGCTAACAGGGGTAGTGATAATATACTGATCATACTCACACCCTACACAGCATTCAGCAGAAAATTCTTAACGATGGAGGATCTGACTCAAGCCGAGGAAATGGCGCCTACAAAGTTTGATACTTTTGAGGGCGCCTAATCTAATCCTGATGAGGTAGAAGGCACAAAAAAATCGAAAATATAGGTTTTCAGTCCAGAAACACGATAGCTATCAGGGAGAGTTAACGTTAAAGGGGTGACGGGGCTGGGTTGAGGGGTATGACGCTAATTAACCCAAACCGAATGGTCATAGATGGATATACCATGACACTTACTGCCTTTTTTACGTCAGCCCTTCGCTTCTCCTGGACCATCAGCGACAGTTCGCCATCCTCTCCTACCCTAGGCAGTTTTCTCTAGCCGTTAGCATATGTCTGCTTGATGTCAGTATACAAGTGAGGCCGCCGGAGACTCCTTGATCCGCCGTTCTCTGTTCTTCCATGTGGGTTCATGTTGTCGGGTTGTGTTGAAGCCTAACTTTCTCGGTGTATGAACAAGCCACTTCATCTTCTCTTCAGGATCTCCCCATCTCTCCGGGCTTGGTTCATAATGACCATCTATGGTCATCGGATTTGGAGCATCCCCCGCATGCACATGTGAGAAAATGTCTGGATCTTTCTCTGCGTGTTCTTGGTAGATCGCCATGCTCAACAATATCGATTTTACATGAGAATCGAACATGCGTGTCTTGGTGGTGATGGCCATCCCCCGAAATGCGGTTCGGATCATTACAACAGCCTCTACTTCGACCCTCTTGATCAGTTTCCTGCGGTTGCGCATGATGTCTGCGCAGCTTCTCGGGCGTCTCCATGTTAACGCTCGCAAATGCCTTTTCCTAATCAACGAGGTCAACATACGGGTAAGGTTTCGATTCAATAAATTGTACCACAACATGTTTCTTGGAATTTCAATCTGATCAGTGCATGATCTGTCGCCCATGTCTCGTTTCTTTGGGAGCTTGTTGAGGTGACATTTTGCTCAGATACTTTCAAACAACTTATGCAACGTTTCAACTGAAGTATATCTATCTGCCTGTGCAATGACTTCCCCGATTTCCTATTTCGTTGGTTTGGTGTATCATATTAGGCGATTTGCCTCTGCAGATTGCTTGTTGGTTATGTGATTCTGGCCTGGTAATGGACTTTTAGCTATGCCCGCCCATCTCAATCGAAGCTCCACCCACACCACGTCCGTGTTGGGATCGATCCATCTATGAAATCCTTAACTATGAATTTCCAGAAAACTATACATGTGAGCTGTTGAATATTTTGAAACTAATTTGACTGGGCGCTGTTGATGCCATAGGCAGCAACAACGCCCAGTCAAATTAGTTTCAAAAATATTCAACAGAATATTTATTAAAGGGTAAAGACATAAAATTTGTATAACGTGTCGGACTAGGAAACGTTAAAGAAGACTATATCGAGTCATTCATGACGGCATGATTATAACGTGATCACACACGTTACTTAGTGGATTATGATGTCATATGACGTCATATGATGGATGGATACACTTGGGGAACGGTCCATTAAGTGGCTCCTCAAAGTACTCTGCCAATCTATAGAGCTGCTTGTATACACTCAGCTGAACATTGCCATCTGCGTCATTAATTGTTCTTAATGGCAGAATCCAGTTTTAATTATGCCCCGCCCATCCCTAGTTAAGCTCCACCTACACGTTTCTCCCGTATTGGGATCAATCGATCTCAGCACTCTCTAAATCTCGAGTTCCTGAAAACTATACAGGTCAGATGAGCTGCCGTTGAATATTTTGAAACTAACTTGACTGGGTGCTGTTCGCGGCAACAGCACCCAGTCAAATTAGCTCTAAAATATTCAACAGAATGTTTATTAAATAGTAAAGACATGCAATTCGTACAACCCGCCGGACGATTTAGCGTTTAAGACGGACTACATCGCGCCATCCCAGCAGGCACATGACGTTGTTTCAACGTTGAATCCACGTTGAAATCACGCCATGATGTGATTTCAACGTGGATTCAACGTTGAAACAACGTCATGTGCCTGCTGGGATTCGTGAGGTAATTGACTATGACGCCAGCAAATACGTCACGTAGTTAATTATGACGTCATATGATTGATGGATAAACTGGATTCCTCCATTGGACGTTCCAGTTGTTTGAACTTCGCCGATAGCTTCGTGGCCGTGTCTCTTTGGGTACTATGCGGCTGGTTCATTGGTAGACGATGATGAAAATATAATTGGAATGAACATACATGGAAAGCTCGTATACATGCATTAACCCCGCCATGGCATTGTGGATACTGGATGCACGGCATATGAATACAGACGACATACGGGTTGGTGAATAGATGGAAGTTTAAGGGATGCGACCAGCATTGTAATTTCGAGGAACCGCAATGTTGACATAAACCTGTCCAAGAGGGGTGGATAATCTATGATGACATAGTATAGTTTGGATTGGAGGTGTGTGGATCAAGCCAACATGATAATGTTGTGCTGGAGAGAAGAATAAACGGTTCAGGCAAAGCTGTAAGCTTGATGTCAGAAGTTAGGTTTATGACAAGGGACAGTATGTTACAGTCAACGTTGGACGAATGACCACGATCAGGCTCGCCATGCATGTCACATGACACCGTAGACTCTACATGAAGGGCTATAGGAAATGAATACAATATGGCATTGTGAAAGATGGATTGAAAATTAGGATATACATGCAACATGCTTCCATGGGAGTTAGACTACGGGAACTGGAATGATGGCAAGTATACCATTATAGAGACGGCAAATGAAGACAATGTGCTATTGTGAAAGGTGTATTGGAAGTCCGGGTATTCAGGAAACATGCCAGTATAGATGCCAGACTAAAGGGCTCGGGAATAGTGGAATTCTCCCATTATGATATATGGAAGCTGGATTGAAGATGCAGAGTATTCAGGCAAGATGATAGTCTGGCTTCAAGGTGCAATCATGAGAGCGGGTGTAACTCGGGATGTAATCACAGTATGGTAAATAGGAGTAAGGAAATCTTGAAAGCAAATATCGTCTTCCTAATATTTATTCAGAAAAATATTTACAGTGTTTCAGCGTCTTCTATAAATACAAAGAAATTGTAATGTAATACTCTATAGTTTGGCACATGTGTGATTAGCCGAATAACAAAAAACTTGTATATATATACAACCATACAACTACTGCATAATGCTTTATTCGCGATCTATACGTCGCCATATCCTTAGCTCTTTTAATCGGATAGATCTTTGCGCAGCAACAACTTCCAGTCAAATTAATTACAAAATATGTAAATTATGTCATGCATGGTTGCTTTTGAATTCAGATATTGAACTGTTAGCATTATGGAATGAATAATAATTCATGCAACTCAGCTCGGCTCAGCGTATAGGCCCATACGACCTTCATAATAATTGTTACACGCGGCTCTTGAAAGTTGAACCACATTTTGGTATAGAGTAATCTAATCTGCCAGTCACGTATATGCCACCATCTGACATCATAATCATTTACGTCATATGTTGGCTGACATCATAATCACAATATGTAATGAATGGCGTATCTAAGGCCGTTAAGAACGCTTAGTAGTCCGTCATGTGTGCGAATTGTATGTCTTTAATCCTTAATAAGCATTCTGCGGAATATTTTGAAACTAATTTGAGTGGGCTTAGGTAGACATGGGCGGAACATAGCTAAAAGTGGATTGTTCCATTAGTAGCGAAAGGACAAGCAATGTATCGCAGATAAACTAGTATGCAATGACGAGTAAATGCAATAGTTAACCCTTACCACTCTGATGTCAATAGTCTGTCTTTTATCTTGCCAATAGCAACGAAACTGGTGTACATTTTTCAACAATTTTGGTGGACGATGTTGCCGTCTTCGACAACACCATCGTCCACCAAATTTGTTGAAAAAGGTATACCAGTTCACATCTTTTAATTTCAATTGAAAATTTAAAATTCTGACATCAGAGTGTTAAGCGTTAACACATCACCCCTTTGAACGGCGAGGTTACAGAATCTGGATGCCATGGCAACCCTGCAGGAAAGCTGTTGAATATTTCAAAGCGAATTGCTAATTGCTGCAGCAATAACTTCCAGTCAAATTGGCTTCAAAATATTCAACAAAATATTTCGAACACAGCAAATGATTTCTCATATTTGACCATTCATGTTCAAAGGGTTGATCTAATGTAAATATTTTACTTCTAATACAAATACACCCAAGTACAATGGCAATACAATTTTGTACAAATGTCTGCTTAGACTGTGCAAATAATATCATTAAAATATAAAATACCATAGCGTAAATTTAGAAGCTAGTTAGTTATTCAACACGATTATTATTACCAACGGTATGTAGAGGACGGTGTAGTCAACATCTAACAACGTAGATACAGGGCTGGAGTTATTACTGTGGACACTACTTGGCAGGAACTGGGGTTAGGGATCCCCCCCCCTCCCATAGACGCGAGACCGAGAGTCCTTCCCGTAAGAAAATTGAAAATTAGATGCTCTAATGGCTTCTCAGAGCGTCTAATTTTCAATTTTCTTCGGGTATCTATGGGATTGGGATACGCTGCAATTTCTTGCATTTTCAGTGAAAAATAACATCGTTACTTTGCTGCTAATGTGGCCATTAATTTTCAATAAACTTTGGACAAAATAATTCTCACTGATCACGCCGCCTTACGCATTATAATTTTGTCTTCACAACACAGTCCTGCTTCTTGGTGGAGGCCCAATAGAAATTTGATTTGGTGGAAGCCCCTGGGCAACTGCCCTGTCAGTTCATTCCTAAATCCGGCCTCGCGTAGATAAACAGATAGCGTCAACCGGGGTGCGGGTGGGCTATGCTATTGAGAAAACTAGATTAACATACGTTTAAATACAATTTATTGGTATGAGCAATCAGGGGGAGCCAAAATTGTGCAATCTATATGCTCTTAGAGGTAAAATTAATCTATTTTATAGGGGATTAGTTTGCGCCCTCAGGTATGTGGCCCGGGCGAACCACATCCTCCCCCCACCCCTCACCCCACCACCCACCACCCCACACCCCTCCACCACCACCCACCCCACCTCCCTCGTCAACCATTCACCATGGCATGGCACTCATCGTACAAATATGACACCTCTGAAGATGCTCGTCATTACATCTACAGACAACATCAAATTACCGTAATAATTACCATAATTAATTACCTTCACCATGTAAGGGGAATATGGTATTGCGATCGGGTCTGTGTGTCTGTCCGTGTGTCTGACTGTCTGTCATGCTGTCCGTCTGTCTGTCTGTCTGTCTGTCTGTCTGTCTGTCTGGCTGTCTGGCTGTCTGTCTGTCTGTCTGTCTGTGTCTGAATCTGTATCTAAAAAGTACTGATCCGATTTGGCTCAAATTGCAAAACAACGATGGAACTTGTCTTACAAGAGAGTGTCCAGACGTTGGATGTCATACGGATAAAAGATCCATGATCCGGATTGGATCAAATTCTGGATGAGTGGCTATCTCTCCCCCCCCCCCCCCCCCCCTTTGGACGTGATTCGAACAAATCTGGATAATTCAAGAAATCTGGTAAATCCGAAAACGTTTTATAAAGTGACGAAAACAACAGGGCGAGGGTCGGCAATCTCTGTAGTACATTTGGAGCATGGAACAACAGGGCTGTGTAAAATATGCGAGTGTGCTTTTAAAGTATACATTTGATTTAAGCTGATATGGCCTGGGTTGTTAAAGATCTATTTTACTCTCAATAGAGTAAATTTAATCGAATATCCGTGGTTTAAGCAGAAACAGATGCATAGAGCTGTCACAAAGTGGCGTCTTTTGCGTAATCTTCCCTCTGATGTAAAGTAAGCTAAACTAACGGCATTTAATATTGTATTCAAGGGAGATAAATGTGTTTTACGACATCAAACGTTATTCTAAATACATTTTAAACAGCGCCATCTGGGGTTAATCATGTTAAACAACTTATAGTCCCGCGATATGTGTGGGTACTACGTTGTAGTAAAGCGTGTTTCGTAACTATGCATCTATCTCTGGATTGTGGTCCCGCACATATGACATTGCACAACATAGAAAATAATATTAAAACTGATAATAAAAAGCTAAGAAATGGATTTACACAAATTATGATTGATACATCTATAAATATTTCAACTCTAGGCACCAGTCTAAATAATAATATATTTACAGAATTAATTTACATTGACCAGTGCAGCCATAGACATAGATGCTGGGGAGTACGCTTGAATATTTCACCACTTACGTCTCTAACGCAGTTGTCGCCACCTTGGATGCACACAATCATTATTTCATCTTTGCAAAAGCCGTTTCCGCGACATGTCTGCGATATTCAACAGCTTACATTTAGAGTTACTTTGAAACTTAGATTCTGGGAACTCAGAGTTCAAAGAGTTAACTATGGCAATTGGGCTGTTTATGATGTATAGTTAAACCTGTCTATAATGAGCACCTGCCTTTGGGGCCTCAAGATTGTGGTTCTTTAAAACTGGCATCTTGTGATCATAAAAGTCATTAAGCCTTTTAAGACAAAGACGATAAAATCCCGCCACTGCAGTGGTCTTGAATGTCAATATAAGACTATTTTTGACAATCTCCACTAGAATGATTGGATCGGTAACCGAGCCAGTCATTCTAGTGATAAATTTTCTAAAATAGTCTTCTTTTGGCAAGCAGTCATTTTGATGTTCTTGACCAAATTTAGCCATTAAAGGGTTAACCTATTGCATCCGAAAGGCCGAATTCGAAAACTCATTTACAATTTAATAAATACCCTGTTGAATATTTTGAAACTAATTAGACTGGAAGCCGTTGCTCACAGGAGGCGCTGTGTTTTTATACTAGAATTTCCAACTAGCTTAGATAATAGATTAAAATAAAATGGTGATTGCAATCCAAATCTAAAATGGCGTTCGCACCACTAGTTAGTTAAAGATGTATTCGAAAGATATGGCTATTATGAGAACTTTAAGGGGTAATTTTTGTAATGCAGCGTCATAATAGTAGTGTGGCATTGCATTATAATATTAATGTGTGATGTCATATCAGTAAGAAATCGTATCATCTGTTGTGCTGCTGGCTGTGAGTGGCTGTCACTCTAGCTGGAAGCTACTGTTAGGCTATGTTGGTGTTCCGATTTCAATATTGTATTTCATAGGATATAATTCTAATCCTATACTAATTCGTACTGTAAGTATTGGGTGTACACGTGATAAATGATATTGCACACATGTGGCGCGCATACGTTACTCTACAACATATACGTCTATGGCAATGACTGACTTATATGCCTATTAACAGGATACATAATTATACAATGGACGGAGCATTACACAGGAAAGATTAAAAGGAATTGTCTCCCACTTCAAAATCCTTCCTTTCGACTGCCTCCGGAGATGGGCGGGTATTATTATGCTAATACAATCGTATAATGAACTAGTGGCCAGCCAACATAACTTACATGACTTAATCAACCTGAAAAGTGTATCTTGAATGGTAAATGCATTCCCGTGTAAGCTTTCACGACGCACTCCTCTAATGCACTTCGTCAGATGTCACGTAGATAAATATCTTGGCTTTGGCAGTACCTAGGAACGCTCCAGCAGTGTTCGAATACAGATCCATGTTCAGTTCGAGTTCAATATCCTGAGGACCAGGGATCTCCTGCAAGAGCGTCACTACCGCCTTGTGAGCACCCACCTTCTTCAACTGGAAGATATTCCGGTTTATGCGTTGTACTCCGGGTCTCAGCGATCGTGCGCTGATCATGTTTAGTGTGAATTCTATCCTGCGCTGTTCATCTTGCGGACCAGACATGGTAAAGAGATCTGCTGGAACCTGCACCTTTGATGGGAAGGAGAGGAAGTTGTAGGAGAAGGAGAGGAGAGGATTGGTGAGGCATTCTCGGTCGCCAGGCGGGCAAACAAAGGAACGGCGTTGGCAACGTACACTGTAAGGAAAGGTAATTAGAAAGGTGATTGCTGGAACATGGTCTTTAATAATGAAGAATTCCAGTTTTAGCTATTCCCCGCCCATTTTTTAGCCAAGCTCCACACACACACTTCACCCATGATGGGATCGATCGATCCCTGAACTCCGTGACTGTCAATTTCCCGAAAACTATACAAGGTAAGCTGTTGACTATTTTGAAACTAATTTCAAAATATTCAATAGCATGTTTATTAAATAGTGAAGACAGACAATTAAGCCTTCGTGACGAACTTAAATACGTCATTCGTGAAGTAGTTGACTATGACGTCATCCTACACGTCACGTAGATGATTATGCCGTCATATGATTGATGGATAAACTGGAATCCTCAATTAGGTCAACATAATGTTATGGTCCACCCATTCACCCAACATACAAGCTACACAACCACAAGAATAGAATTACTTTAGGTTACCGTTTGTTATGGAATATAGTACGCAATAATATTCGCTGCAAGAACCCCTTGAGCTTTATACGCATAAACCTAAAAAAATGTTAACCTCTTGACCCTGACTTCCCAGAATCTCAATTTTAAAACAATCATTCTGGTAAGCTGTTGAGTACTTTGAAACTAATTTGACAGGAACCTGTTGCTGCCATAGCAACAGCTTCCAGTCAAATTAGTTTCAAAATATGCAACAGAATATCTATTAAAAAACCACCTTTTGTTTGGTGTTTTAGCCTTTCGGGTCCAAAGAGTTAAGAGAACCTGAGTCGCTAGGTATTGATCATATTGAGATCGGATTACATCTGCCGGTCAATGAATGTGAAAATATGCTGAAAACTAGCGAATCTATAGTGCACTGAAGAAGCTTCGGTTATGTGATATGTTTCGTGGATCTAACATCATCCCGGGATTCCCCTACTTAACTAAGCTACCTCTGTATTTTAGCCTTTAACCCTCAATTGTGTTCAGGAAAATTACATTTTTCTCATAGAAAATGTCCATTTTCAAAATAAGAGAAGACAATTTTTGAAAAATTTAACACTGGAGTGATCGAGCCAGTCATTCTATAGGAAATGTTTTTCAAAAAATTGTCTTCTCTTGTTCTGCAAATGGACATCCCAAAAGCCCAATGGAAAAACAGTCCATTGTCAAGGTTGGGTGTTAAATTGTTAGCTGTATCATAGTTAAACCGGTAGCGTAAACTATCTTTTTAAAGCACGTGTAACCATCTCTTTGAAGCACGTGTAAATGTAAAGCAAATGTTAAAATTAATTTATATTTTAGTTTTTCAGTAGTGCATTGCATGTTCAGAATGTTTCACCACTGCTAAGTTAAAGATAAAACAAACTTTTAAATTTAATTTCCCAATATTGGATTCTTAGTCTTATTCTAATAAAAAGTAAGACAGCACCAGACAAAGTACGGAAAGGTAGGATCATTGCCAAAAAGAATCAAAATTCAAGAATCTGATCTATCACTCAGGGATCTGACGTCATAATCAATGGGGGATTCCAATTTTATCTATGCCCCACCCATCTTTAGCTAAGCTCTACCCACACTTTTCCCGTGTTGAGATCCTCTGACAATAAATTTCCAGAAAACTATACGGGTAAGCTGTTGAATATTTTGAAAAATAGAATTCGTACAACAGCGATTAGTCCTACATCAACTAATGGCTCATGACGTAATTGATTGTTGACGTCATCCTACATGACACACAACTGCTGATGACGTCATATGATTGACTGAGAAACTGGAATCTTCCATTATGCCAAGCCCGTGATGACGTCACTAAACTGGAACAGTCCGTCACGAAATTGTATTAATTATAGGTATTTGATTAATTTACACCAGTCTGTTATTATAAACTAATTTGACTTGGAGCAAATTAGTTTCAAAATATTCAACAGCTTACATGTATAATTACCTGAAAATTTCGATTCTGGGAATTCAAATTTCAAAGTTTTAAATCGATTCGAACATGTGTAAGATGTGGACCGAGCTTAACCAGAAATGGGCGGGGCATAGCTAATAATAGATCCCTCTAAATCGCTGATATTAAAGCCAAGCAGTATGTTTGCTCGTTCTGATCCAGAGCTTGTATTGTCATAACTCACCTTTTATCCCGGTAGTTTGATGGTGATTTATAGAATCCCTTGGGACATTCGATTTCCTGGCATTTATATCCACCTCGCGTATCTGTACATACAGCATTGGGACCACACCCCGCCGAACCCTCAACGCACTCATCAACATCTGGTAACAGAACGTGAAATAGCACAGCAAAGTTAAACTTGGCTCGAATGAGAAATGCCGCTGTTGCTGCCGATACGCCTTAAGATGGTGTGTATACGCATGTGGCCACGTTGCGTGCGTGCGTTTGTGTGTGTGCGGACGTGTGTGCGTGCGTGCCTGTGTGCGTGCGTTTGAGCGCGCGTGTGCGTTACCATCTCCTCTACAACCTGTTCCCAGTTCGATGAAAAAGACATCATTGTCATGCAGCGTCCCTTGATAAATCATCACTTGACCAATCTGATAAAGGGCATGCTACTTGCTAGACATTTATTAAATTCTAACCAGCTTATATTTTTGACTGTTCATATTTTCAATGTTTTGATAAAAGAGCATACGTTCTATTAGAAGCTGCTTAATATAATAGTGACCATCCTTATTTTGATATAGACATAAAATAACTATATGAACTATTTTCACCTAATTTCTTTCTGTGGGTGAAAGAAGGAGACAAGGCATACTTGGAGGGGGCACTTGTCCCCCACCACCCCACCCTCCCCACCCCCACCCCACACGCACACGCACACCCTAAAAATCAACACTCGTCACCACAGAACATGCATCCCTAATGTTTTATGCAGATTTGGAAGAAGTAATTAGTAGGTAATGAACATTGAACAATTATATACCGGTATTATAAACTCAAGAATGACTTACTTTGACACGTTCTGCGGTCGCCCATGATTCTGTACCCATCTGGACATGAACATGTGTATGTGCCGGGGACGTTGGTGCACAGTCCGATACATAATCGACCAGGCCCAGTATACAGCGAGCATTCATCTACGTCTGCGTAAGAATGAACATTATTAATGGGCCGTAAAAAGGCTGCCACTATAGACAGGCAATCGTTTAACTCAATGGATGAATCCAGTGTTATCTATGCACCGCCGATCTCTAGCTACGCTCCACCCACGCTTTGCCCGTCGTTGAATCTCAATTTCCAGAAAAATATGCAGGTAAGCTGTTGAATATTTTGAAACTAATTTGACATGGTGCTGTTGCTGTCATAGCCCAATGGCCTTAGACAAAATAGACAAATAGACATTTTCACTGACAAAATTAAAATTTTCTTGAATAAATCTGATTGTTAAAAGGCTAAATAACCGCCACTTTTTGATATCAAAAGCCAACGTCTGCTACATACAGGATGGAATAAAATTTAAATCCCGTCCCCTTAAAGACACGCTTGCTATGAGATCGGCTTTTGATGCTTTATCGACTTCCAACAAGCTTTTGACACGTTTTGGCGAATAGGGTTATGGCAAAAAATTGATCAAACAAAACCGCAGCGGGAAATCTTATCGTGTTATTAGAAGTATGTATAAAAACATAGTCATTTGTAGCACACAATAATCTAGATTCTGTCATTTTCCACTGTACAACTGGAGTAAGGCAGGGAGAAAACCTCTCCCAGTTTTAATTTCAATCTTTATATATGACTTAGAAGATTGGCTACATTATTGTATGCAGACGACGGGGTCATTATGGCAAATTCAGCTTTTTAGCCTACAGATTACATTAAATAGTTTTAATGAGTTTTGTAATCAGTGGAAATTTGTAGTAGATTTAAGCAAAACAAAAGTGATGGTCTTCTCCAAAAATAAACGATTAAAACAAGGGGCATTTTACCTGCTTACGTCGGTATCCGACCTAGTAGGGTCACGCCAGCAGATAAATAACATGCTGAACAGATTGAAACTGCAGATGAGTATTTATTATTAGGAACACTTTTCAAAAGTAATAGCAGATTTTACTCATGCAGAAAGCGAAGTCAAAACGAATATGTTACGTTTCTGGTCAGATCTGGTTAACGCAGGTTCTGGTAAATTGTCATCAATCCTTTATTTTGTCTGCCGAGAACGGGAAAATGAGCAAAACCTCAACTTCAAATGGCTTCAGAAAATAAAATCGATACTTCGGGAAATAGGAGAAGAAGTCTTAATTAATGCAGACTATATCTCAAAAAATCGTTTAGTGAAACTGACAAAGGAAAGGTTACAATCGCAGTATGTCCAAACCTGGAAAACTCAGCTTCAAGCATCTACCAGGTTAGTTTTCTATAAGGAAATCAAGGAGTTTCAATTTGAAAAACATCTAATTGCATTACGTGTTAATGACATCATTATACTTTTTCACTTTAGGTCCTTAAACTATAAATTGGCAATTGAGACTGGACGATGGTCAAGAAATGACAGACTATATTCTGTTTGTACTAAACTGGATGACGAAAAACAGTTTCTCTACGACTGCAGCAAATACCATGACGTAAGAACAAAATATATGCCACGGTACTTTATCACAAGTACAAATGCAGAAAAAACAAAGGAACTTCTAACAATATGCAATGGACCTATCCTCAGAAATGTATGTAAATTGCTTAAATTTGCTAAGAAACCTAAGCTCAATAAAATAAATATAGCCTGCCTAATAAAAATACAATAGAATAATTATAATATAGAACTCGAATAAGGTAATGAATGCAACTAATGTTTTAATTGTAAGATAACTGCATGATCCGTATTAAAATGTAATGTATTTACTACCGCCACCATTATTTTGTAAATATGTATCCTTATATGCCCCTGAGGGCCTGAGTGTAATGAAATGAACTTGAACTTGAACCGAATGGTCACTGATTGAACAATTATCCTTCCGTATTAGTAGCTTCATGCGGAAATACAATGGCCCTTTCCATCTTTAGCTATGCCCCGCCAATCTCTAGCTAAGCTCCACACACACTTTGCTGTGTTGGGATTGATCGGTCCCCGAATGTCCTAACTGTCAATTTCCTGAAAACTATAGAGGAAAGCTGTTGAATTTTTTTGTAACTAATTTGACTGCGTGCTGTTGATGCCTATGGCAGCAACATCACCCGGTCAAATTAGTTTCAAAATATTCAACAGAATATTTATTAAATAGTCAAGAAATGCAATTCGTACAACAAAGCATAGTCCGTCTTCAAATATGCTTTGTGACATACTTATCTACCTCATTCATGACGTCATTCATTTTGATGTTATTCTACAAGTCAAGAGTTGATTATGACGTCATATGATGGGTGGATACGCTGGGAATGTGAATTTACAATGATCATTATCACAACCCAAGGCAAGGTGGATTCCATATTTCGGGTGAAGGTGGACACCTAAATATCTTGTCTGACGTGGATAATATCTAGTTTTTACAGATTGTAGATATGGGACTGTCTTGTGGGGAGGTCATGACCCCGCTGGACATCTTATATGTACGAGGAGTAAGCCCGAGCACGATTCATGTGTGAATACCAGGTGAGCTAATAGACTATGTCACCATTTATATTAAGATGTACCGAACGTTACTAGCACTGATCATCATCTATACTTAGATGCATTACCCGCATCTTATTATTTGGATATATATTATCAGCAATGGCGCCAGCTAGTGCGCAAGTACCCCTTCGCAGAGAGTGAGTCGAGTATGGTTAGCACCAAGTGGGAATCAATCAAAGAGATTAGGTAGGACAAACGGACTTGGTTAGTTACATAGCAATCTATGTTCTCACAGGGCGTGGGACCAGATAAGCCACCGTCTATAGCGTCCTTGTAAGAGGAATGTATGCATCATCAGAAAATGTATACATTATCAGCACTGGATATGTATACGTTATCAGAGTATGTATACATTATCAAATTGGCAAAATGGTTAGTGCCAGACTGGAATCAGATTAGATATGACATACGGACGTAGGGGGTTACAATGGCGGTCTGTGTTCCCATGAAAGCTTGAGAGGATAGGCCGAATAGTAATCAGTCAGGCTGGGAGGAATGGTAACTTGTTTACCGATAACCTTAACATCCTACAAGCAAATGACTGTCGACTAATAGGTAATGCACACAACATTGACATTGTAGCGTCCTGTAGGCGGTAGGTACGCAATCGAAAGTTACGATCAAAAACGTATTAATTGTAGAGGCGTAAGATACACAAATCGGAACTTGCTATCAAACCAGCATCCGTCATTTTGACATGGGAAATATACGAATCGAAACTTGCTATCAAACAAGCATCCGTCATTTCTAGCATTAGATACACAAATCGGAACTTGCTATCAAACAAGCATCCGTCATTTCTGTCATAGTAAACAGATGGAATTCCAGGGAACAAGAGGGTATAGAAACTGGAATGATATAAAAAGGGGGACTTTAACTTTTAAGTTTAGTCCGGTCCGCCTCGTACCTTGTAACAAAGTTCTTGCTGAGTGTATTTTCAGTAGGCAAGAGATAGCTTGGATAGTATAGCAAACCAGAGTAGCTGGGAGTAATACTAGTTCATTAAGAAAGATAGGAAACATTAAAATAAAGTTATCATATTTGTCGTAAACTGGTAACAGTAAAAGTTATCGTATTTGTCGTAAACTGGTAACAGTAAAAGTCATCGTATTTGTCATAAACTGGTAACAGTAAAAGTTACCCACTTTGTAGATTAATTGTAAAGTTAATAAAACTCATCACCTTGTATAATATTCAAGGCAATAGTTTGGTTATTGTATTTATAGTCAGCTCTGAATTGCACGGAGAAACGCCGTGCCGAAGCATCGAATCTTGTTGGTCCAGTCAGATCAGGCCCAGATACGTATACAAATATCATCAAGTACACCTTTAGATGAGGCGAGCTCGTATCACTCTCTTTCATCCTCGGTAAGACGGGTTGTCGTAGCAACCTTACATACAAGTCTTGCCGAAGCCGGAAGAGAATTAATTCACAAGGACCCGAAGATCAGAAATCTTCATTGGCGAGCCTGCCAGGATTCAGAGTATTCAACCGTGAGTAAATAGTATATGGCCCAACCAGGAATGCCGCTCACTAATTCGGCAATAGTACTGACCGACGTCGCTGACCGTGTACGAGCGTTCCTATATGCAGCAAAATTATCAGACAGTACCAGAATCACCCAACATTGCGAGTATCGTGCGGGGTCGACCGTAGAAGTAACTACCAAGGTAGTTTGCCCAGACCAACCCCGGTTGCAGAGAGTCATCATCGCGTTACATTACCAGTGACCAAAGAATGGCGATGGGATCCAAGAGAACAGCTGACCCAACTATGCCACCCATAGAAATACCGGTAGCACACCAACTTCGACCGGAAACCATCACCGCTATGCAGACGATGGGCAGAGCAATGGCAGGGGCCATTATAGAAAGCAGCAACCGTCGGGAAGCCGAGCGGGTGTACCGGAGGGAGATCCAAGACACGATTTACCGCATTCAGCCCTGCGACGGAG
The DNA here is from genome assembly GCA_034401795.1 of Chaetoderma sp. LZ-2023a. NCBI lineage: Eukaryota > Metazoa > Mollusca > Caudofoveata > Chaetodermatida > Chaetodermatidae > Chaetoderma > Chaetoderma sp. LZ-2023a. The sequence goes on along the minus strand of CM067371.1, from coordinate 72,086,066 downwards.
TGGTACCAGAAGAGGTACGAACATTTTTAGATGAAACACGAAGAGCGTGGGTCACAAACGAGGGGAGACTAGAGGGTATACCAGCCTACGTCATCACCCGAGCGGCACGCGGCCAGCTATCAAGAGCCATTGACGGGTTCTTGGTAGGCAAGGTTCGAGAAGACGTCATGTTCGACGAATTCTACGAGTCCATCACCGTGAACTTTGTATCGGCCAATGAGGGCGAACGCATTAAGTACGATCTAGAGGGTGTATGACAGCGCAGGAACGAGACGGTCATAACCTTCAACCGACGATTCCGGGAGATGTGCACACACGCTTACCCAACTGAGAACGCTGACAACCGTTGGACCGTGCTGGGGATATCAAGCAAGCGAATCGTACGAAAGAAGGCTGCCACCTTGGCCCGGGCGATCGAAATTTCAGAGGAGGAGGCTACATGCAATGACCTGCTCCGAGCCATGAAAATCGATGAACGACGGGAGGAGGGCATGGAAGTAAACCTGGTGGGTCCTGAAGAGGAAAAAGAGATCTGGAGCGTGGTCAGAACGTTGGAGAGACAGATTGCTCAACAGAGCAGAATGGTTGAACAATTGTGTGGGTTGGTAAGTGACCTACAGCTAAGAGAGCAGCAGCCAGCGACTAGGGTCGCCAAGCCCGAGAAGAGAACCCCACCGCCGGCAAAACCACATACACCACCATCGCCCAGACCAGTCCGGGCAGCGAAAGACATACAAAACGTTACCTGCTATAACTGTGGCCAGTAGACCACTACAAAAGCGACTGCCGTCAGGCAATGCAGCCATGAGAGGAAGTCGCCCGGAAGCCTGCCCCGCATCCCAAGCAACCACGACGACCACCGCCCGTGACATGTTTTAGTTGCGGGAGAGAAGGACACATGGCCCAAAATTGTTTTGGGGCATACATGAGTCGGCAGACGACTCCTGCCATAACGATAAAATGTTTCGGATGTGGCAAAGACGGCCACTACGTAAGGGACTGCCTGTCGAGAGGTCCTCCGCAGAATGGTTCCACCTGGGGCCAGCAACAGAGCCCAACCGCACGAAGGGCTATCAAGCGACCACACACTGACGACATGGACGTCGGCGTCGTCGACCGACGGCAGCAGGAGAGAAACATAACACCCCGTGACTGCTCGCGAAACCTCCGGAAAGACATGAACAATGCTAGATGCGACTGTGACGAATATGTCGATCGTGACGGATTCGTGCTGACCGGTGAAGGGACGGATGAGCAGGGCCGTTATTCATACGGTGTCGGACAGGACTCATCCTCCCATCAACACAGTTATGTGGAGGTTGTTAGTGGACGAAGGAGCCCTTCGTTAAACAAGGACGGAGGAGACCGTTGGTAAGCCTACCGACCGAGCGGTTTCTAATCCGTCTAAGATTGGATAAAAACGGTCCATCGGATCAGGGTAAGTACCTGCATGCCTTAGTGGATACTGGTGCTAGCACATCCTTGATTCGCAAGGATATATGGTGTAGCATGTTGAATGCTAGGCCATTAAAAAGGGCGAAAACGCTCTTAGCAGTAAATGGTTCCCCAATAAAACTTTTGGGGGAGACCCAGGTAAAATTCAGTAACGCCCGTCCTATTCCAAGTACGGTAGTAGCGAGGATGAGACATGAATGTTTGCTTGGGGCGGATGCTTTGCACTTGGGAAATGCACAGATTGATTATCAGGCCAAAATAGTAGTATGGTTTGGCCAGGTATATCCCTTTGAATATCCCTATAGGGAACAGACGAATTATGTGTATGGGAGTTGTAAAGAAACGACCGGATATAAAGCTATCGACAAAGTGCTTGAGGACTTTGCGGATAACTTTGATACGGCTCGTCCAAACACCTTAGGATTGGTCCCCAAAGTGAAGTGCATGGTACCAACAGGAGATGCGTTTCCTATAAGGCAGAAAGCCTACCGTTTACCGCTTGCCAAGCAATATATAGTCAAAAATCAAGTGGCTGAAATGCTGGCAGCGGGCGTCATAAGACCGTCATCGTCACCCTGGGCGTCGGCCATTACGTTAGTGCCCAAGAAGGACGGGGACACGAGGTTTTGTGTTGACTACAGGAAGTTGAATTCTGTATGTCGCAAAGACAGTTATCCATTACCGAATATAACTGATATTTTTTACTCGATGCGCGGCGCAATGATATTTTCGACTATGGACTTGAAGTCTGGCTATTGGCAGATACCGATGGACAGCCAAGACATAGAGAAAACAGCGTTCGTTTGTAGTGAAGGTTTGTTCGACTTTGTTCGGATGCCGTTTGGTTTTTGCAACTCAGGTGCCGTATTTCAGAGGGCAATGAACGATATTTTCCGAGAATTCGTGGGAAAATATTTGCATGTTTTTGTTGATGATGTAGTTGTATATTCGAGAAATCCGGCTGAGCATGCACAGCATTTGCGTAAGGTTATGCGAAGAATTCAGGAATACAATTTGCAGGTTAAGAAAAAGAAATGCGAGTTTGCCCATAAGTCTGTGGACTTGTTAGGATATCGCATTTCCGCACAAGGAGTAGCTCCTCAGGTACAAAAGGTCAAGGTCATAAGGGAAATGTCACCGCCCCGCGACGTGGGAGAGGTGAGAAGTTTCCTGGGTGCTACAGGATATTACCGCTCATGTGTGCAAGGCTATGCCGAAATTGCTAAGCCTTTGATAGAATTGACTAAGAAATATAAACGTTTTGAATGGGGTAAGGAGGAACAGCAAGCGTTTAAGAAATTACAAAACTTGCTGTGTAGTCAGACGGTTCTCGCCTATCCGAATTTAAATGCTGCGTATAAGCTTTATACCGATGCGTCCAGCTATGCGATAGTTGCGATATTGGTACAGGTAGATGATAAGGGTATAGAACGAGTAATACAGTACGTAAGCTCGACCCTGAAGGACAGTCAGCTAAACTGGCCCATAATAGAAAAGGAAGCTTATGCTGTGATTTTTGCATTAAAGAAGCGTAGACCTTATCTATTTGGTGCGCAGTTCACCGTGTATACTGACCACAAACCCCTAAAGAGTTTGTTTGTGGGAGAAGTTAAGAACACGAAAGTGCAGTGCTGGGCGGTGCTGATTGCCGAGTACGGATGTAAGATTGAATACATCCAAGGCTCGAAGAATATTCGAGCGGACATGTTGTCCAGGTTGCGTCGTCCAGTGGAAATCGCCACCTTAGACACAGGCGATTTTGTCATACCGGATATAGACGAGGGTGCATTGCCGCATGTCCCTCTCGAGGTATTCGACATTCCCTATGACGAGTTGTGTGCAGAGCAGACCAGGGAATACCCGGAGTTGTTCAAGAACACCCCGGAGGAGTATATGGTCAAGAACGGTATTTTATATTCGTTAATTACACCTTCAGCGTTGGACGCTGAGTACCCCCGAATTGTCTTACCTACCCTGTTCTGTGAGAAAGTGCTCCGGAAAGCTCATGAACGAGCTGGTCTCCAAGGTCTGAAAAAGACCATCGGTATGGTAAGGGATTCGTTTGTGTGGACGTCTTTGAGGAAAGACGTGATACGTATGCTAGAGACATGTACGACATGCCAGGTCAACCGACTTGTCACTACTCGACCGCGGTACAGTGAAATGCCCATGGCCAATTATCCAAGTCAGATAGTCGGCATGGATTTGATAGGTCCACTGTTGGAGTCGAGTAAAGGTAATGTGTATATCATGACGATGATCGATCACTGTTCTGCGTGGGCAGAGGCATATCTGATTTCAGCAAAGACGTCTCAAAATGTTACAAGTTCTTCAACGAATACGTCGCTCGTCATGGTGTCCCTGAGATCGTGATAACCGATCAGGGAGAATAATTTTGTTCCAAATCTCTAGAGGAGAGATTCAGGGAACATGGTATCGATCATAGAAGATCGAGTCCCTACCACCCACAAACCAATGGGCATACCGAGAGGTTCAATCGGACCCTTAAGGACTTAATCCAGAAAGGGGTTAACAATGCTTCTCGTATGTGGGAGGATGAGTTGGGTGCGGCATTAACCACATATCGCAGTACCCGTCATTCCATGACAGGATATACGCCATTTTATCTGACATACGGTCGACGGGCGAGACTGCCGTTTGCTATTCCGATAGACGCGTCGCAGGATCTGGGTGAAAGACTGACCTGTATTAACAACGCCCTACTGCACGCTCGTATGGAAACGGCTAGGTCTCGTGAGGTCCACCGTGAGCAGATTGACAAGCGTGCAAACGCTGGTGAATTCAAGGTGGGTGATTCGGTGGTCGCAAAGGCGGAGGAACGCATGAAATTGACCTCTCACAGTGACCCCGAATATGAGATATTTAAGATCAATGGGCCAGTGGCTCACGTCCGGCATCAGAGGTCTGGGAAGGTGCGCATACTGAATATATCTAAGTTACGCGTAGTCGACTCAGAAAGGTGCTGGGACAAGGTATGGGCATGCCCTGTTCGTAACCCTGCAAAAGGTACGAAAGATAGCCATCATCCAAGGGAGATGATGCTCCCAAGGTCCGAAGATGGGCCAGAATCCGACCCTAAGGCAACCCTTGGTAAGAGAACTCGTAGGAAGCGACCAGCTTCTGATAACGAGCCAGGGGTGAGCAAGAGTGGTAGGATGGTTGATAATAACATCAGTCAACCTGGTACGAGTGAGACTCGAAACCATGAGTCACCGATGGAAACTCACGTGACTCCTCCATCAGTGGTGATGGACGGCTCAGAGGAGGTACCCGAGAGTGTGCCGGAACCAATGGAAATGCTGCCAACGCCTCGTTACTTTATGCGCAAGCGCAGTCATGTGCCGGAAGTCGAGTGTGACAGCAAGCGGCTCAGGATTGGTGCGTTCGGCCACGCCCTGTACGATGACTTCATTAGTCGTATAGAGGCAGTTATAAAGCGATGTAACCGCCGCTAATTATCCTTCTATCTATAAATTGTACCAGTAAGCATCATTGCGCATGAAATCATGTATATTTTACGATTAGGTATAGTGATAGCTCTAGTGAGTTTAGTAAATGGATTATGTAAAACATCTAGTGTACATAGATTACCGAACGGGGTAATGATAACTGAACCCGAGGATATATCCGTTATCCGAGCTGAATGGACTGTAGTGGTGTCTATCGACCACCCTTATTTACCTGTCCAATTTCTTAAACGGTTAGCGCAGTTTCGTGTTCTTATTGCGAACATCGGTCGAAAAACTGCGTTGAGTTATCAAGACATTTTCGGTTTACAACATCGTGTTAACAATATTAAGAAGATCGCGGTTAGGACACAACAAACTATGGTGAGCAGGGATAGTATACGACGCAAACGTGGCTTATTTGACTTTGTCGGGGACATAGCCTCGTCTCTATTCAGTACCGCTACCTCTAGTGATATAGATGCAATTAAAGAGGTAGTCAAAGTCGCTATGAAGAACGTGAATCGTTTGGTACATTTCTCCAACAAACTGGCGTCCCATGTGAAACTGGCATTCGTAGGGATCAACACCAACGTTGACCGTATCAACGAAGTTACCACTGGCCTAGTGGAATTAACTAGAAACGTGAGCGATATGTTTAAGGTGCACGCCGCCCGACAAGCCGACTTATACGCATTAGTGTGGCTTGGACACATCGTTGACTCTGCCAAAAGTGTGGTGTATAGCTACCAGAAGACAAACAGCATCCCTAGAGTTAGGTAGACTAACGGAAGAATTATTCAGTCTTGCTGACATCAATTCTGTGGCCAAACAAGTTAGTATAGGAAATCGGCTGATACGTCCATATCAGTGGTACTACCGCAACGTGGTCGTGTATCCGTTATGGAAAGACGACTCACGACTCCATTACGTAGCGACATTACCGCTAATCGATGGGGGCGAATATATCGAATACGGGTTGCATGCGTGGCCGGAACCGCTAATTGCGAGGGGATACTACATGCAAGGACTGATCACGCGGACCAGCATCGGTCTTGACACCAAGACTGGATGGTACTTCACGCCATCCGACTGTCATGGGGAGGAGCCCCGGGTATGTCATGGTCCACTACGCGTCGATAAGACCCACGTTCCATGCATTGTAAGCCTGTTAACCAATACGACCGACAGTGCTTGTAATATTCAGCTCTCTGAATCAAATGAAACATCTAGAAAATTATTTGCCGATAAGAAGATAGGCATAGTGTTGCAAACGTTCGGTGAAACAATGGATATACACTGCGACGGATGACTGACCGACCGGTGTGTGGTGAGTAATGGAGTGTATGCATTAATGTCTGGCGAATGTTGTTATAATGGGAAGGGCTGGCGATTCGAGCCGGTTGCGTCTTACAGTCGGACGTACGCTCGGGTTAGCCTGGCCATTGAGATGCCCCATTTGGATGTGACCAGAGTTCTTAACCAGTCCATGATTGTGAATCATTTGAAAATGCAACCATGGAACCATTTACAAAAATCTATGTACGTGCCGCTAGCACTATTATCCGCGGTCGACCCAGTGATGGTCGATGGCATTGGGGTACGCTCTTTTGTGTCGTATTCGGCTGGCTCCTTCGTCGTTGTGCTTATTATAGTGATTATATTATATAAATGTGGCGTATTGTCACGCATGTGGTCTTGGATAAGTTGCATGCCACGTGTGGCCCATAGCAGTGATAACAATCATGCCAATATTCGTATCTGTGTGCCACCGTTTCAGGCCCAGCAGCCCCGGAGACCTGCAGCACTACCGGAGCCGCTGAGTATGGTAGCCGGGTCGTCGCCTAACGCTACTACACGGACTGAGATCGACCCGACGGCTACCGCCTGGATTGAGATGGCAGAATACGTTAACATTGACAATCCTAACACAAACAGGGACTATATAGAGATATCATCAACGTGACGTTTTGGTGTGAACTTTATATGCTGTTACTGGAACACTATTTGGTGATTATTTTATTACTTGATATAGGAACTATTGTATGACCAGTAATGATTATTTGCACTGTAGGATTAAGGTTATTATGTACTGACTTCATTGTATTTACTATGTATAGGGTTATATTGTTAGTTGCTGCAACTTGAATTACAAGGGCATTAATGATGCTATTAATGTGTTTCCAGGGATGGTCAATTGCGCATGATATTCTATTATCTGGACAAGTTTGCATTTTGTATAGAATTATGCTGTTTTCCTATGTTTCCGAGGACGGTCAATTACGCAGGATATTCCATTACCCGGACATGTTTAGTTAACATTGTTGGATTTAAGATATGATGTAGTCGGATGTGTGGCATAGTCTGGAGGTGTCTGGTATGACGTGTTTAGGTTGTTGATGGTGCACAACGAGTTAATTATCACTCTCTGTAGGCCTTCAGAGACGGCTAATTAACTTCGGTTGAGGGGCATGTGTAGATATGGGACTGTCTTGTGGGGAGGTCATGACCCCGCTGGACATCTTATATGTACGAGGAGTAAGCCCGAGCACGATTCATGTGTGAATACCAGGTGAGCTAATAGACTATGTCACCATGTATATTAAGATGTACCGAACGTTACTAGCACTGATCATCAGCTATACTTAGATGCATTACCCGCATCTTATTATTTGGATATATATTATCAGCAATGGCGCCAGCTAGTGCGCAAGTACCACTTCGCAGATAGTGAGTCGAGTATGGTTAGCACAAAGTGGGAATCAATCAAAGAGATTAGGTAGGACAAACGGACTTGGTTAGTTACATAGCAATCTATGTTCTCACAGGGCGTGGGACCAGATAAGCCACCGTCTATAGCGTCCTTGTAAGAGGAAGGTATGCATCATCAGAAAATGTATACATTATCAGCACTGGATATGTATACGTTATCAGAGTATGTATACATTATCAAATTGGCAAAATGGTTAGTGCCAGACTGGAATCAGATTAGATATGACATACGGACGTAGGGGGTTACAATGGCGGTCTGTGTTCCCATGAGAGCTTGAGAGGATAGGCCGAATAGTAATCGGTCAGGCTGGGAGGAATGGTAACTTGTTTACCGATAACCTTAAGATCCTACAAGCAAACGACTGTCGACTAATAGGTAATGCACACAACATGGACATTGTAGCGTCCTGTAGGCGGTAGGTATGCAATCGAAAGTTACGATCAAAAACGTATTAATTGTAGAGGCGTAAGATACACAAATCGGAACTTGCTATCAAACCAGCATCCGTCATTTTGACATGGGAAATATACGAATCGAACCTTGCTATCAAACAAGCATCCGTCATTTCTAGCGTTAGATACACAAATCGGAACTTGCTATCAAACAAGCATCCGTCATTTCTGTCATAGTAAACAGATGGAATTCCAGGGAACAAGAGGGTATAGAAACTGGAATGATATAAAAAGGGGGACTTTAACTTTTAAGTTTAGTCCGGTCCGCCTCGTACCTTGTGACAAAGTTCTTGCTGAGTGTATTTTCAGTAGGCAAGAGATAGCTTGGATAGTATAGCAAACCAGAGTAGCTGGGAGTAATACTAGTTCATTAAGAAAGATAGGAAACATTAAAATAAAGTTATCATATTTGTCGTAAACTGGTAACAGTAAAAGTTATCGTATTTGTCGTAAACTGGTAACAGTAAAAGTCATCGTATTTGTCGTAAACTGGTAACAGTAAAAGTTACCCACTTTGTAGATTAATTGTAAAGTTAATAAAACTCATCACCTTGTATAATATTCAAGGCAATAGTTTGGTTATTGTATTTATCGTCAGCTCTGAATTGCACGGAGAAACGCCATGCCGAAGCATCGAATCTTGTTGGTCCAGTCAGATCAGGCCCAGATACGTATACAAATATCGTCAAGTACACCTTTAGACGAGGCGAGCTCGTATCACTCTCTTTCATCCTCGGTAAGACGGGTTGTCGCAGCAACCTTACATACAAGTCTTGCCGAAGCGGGAAGAGAATTAATGAACAAGGACCCGAAGATCAGAAATCTTCAAGATGGACACAGTTCTAGCCATGCCCACAACCACCCATTATAGATAGAGGCAGTTCTAGCCATGCCCACACCCATTATAGATGGAGACAGTTCTAGCCATGCCCACACCCATTATAGATGGAGACAGTTCTAGCCATGCCCACACACACCCATATTATAGATGGAGACAGTTATAGCCATGCCCACATTCACCCATTATAGATGGAGATAGTTCGAGCCATACCCACACCCACCCATTATAGATGGAGACAGCTCTATCCATGCCCACACCCATTATAGATGGAGACAGTTCTAGCCATGCCCATACGCACCCATATTATAGATGGAGACAGTTCTAGTCACGCCCACACGCACCCATATTATAGATGGGGACAGCTCTAGCCATACCCACACCCATTATAGATGGGGACAGTTCTAGCCATGCCCACATTCACCCATTATAGATGGAGATAGTTCGAGCCATACCCACACCCACCCATTATAGATGGAGACAGCTCTATCCATGCCCACACCCATTATAGATGGAGACAGTTCTAGCCATGCCCACACGCACCCATATTATAGATGGAGACAGTTCTAGTCACGCCCACACGCACCCATATTATAGATGGGGACAGCTCTAGCCATACCCACACCCATTATAGATGGGGACAGTTCTAGCCATGCCCACACGTATTACAGATGGAGACAGTTCTGGCCATGGCCACACGCACCCATATTATAGATGGAGACAGTTCTAGCCATGCCCATACCCATTATAGATAGAGACAGTTCTAGCCATGCCCACACCCACCCATATTATAGATAGAGACAATTCTAGTCATGCCCACATGCACCCGTATTATAGATGGGGACAGTTCTAGCCATGCCTACACCTATTATAGATAGAGACAGTTCTAGCCATGCCCACACGCATTATAGATGGAGACAGTTCTAGCCATGCCCACACGCATTATAGATGGAGACAGTTCTAGCCATGCCCACACGCACCCATATATAGATGGGGACAGTTCTAGCCATACCCACACCCATTATAGATAGAGACAGTTCTAGCCATGCCCACACCCACCAATATTATAGATAGAGACAGTTCTAGCCATGCACACACACCCATATTATAGATAGAGACAGTTTTAGCCATGCTGACACGCACCCATATTATATATGGAGACAGTTCTAGCCATGCCCACACCCATTATAGATGGGGACAGTTCTAGCCATGCCCAGACCCACCCATAGTATAGTTGGAGACCGTTCTATCCATGCCCACACGTACCCATATTATAGATAGAGACAGTTCTAGCCATGCCCATACGCACCCATATTATAGATGGAGACAGCTCTAGTCATGCCCACACCAACACATATTATAGATGGGGACAGTTCTAGCCATGCCCACACCCATTATAGATAGAGACAGTTCTAGCCATGCCCACACGCATTATAGATGGAGACAGTTCTAGCCATGCCCACACGCATTATAGATGGAGACAGTTCTAGCCATGCCCACACGCACCCATATATAGATGGGGGACAGTTCTAGCCATACCCACACCCATTATAGATAGAGACAGTTCTAGCCATGCCCACACCCGCCAATTTTATAGATAGAGACAGTTCTAGCCATGCACACACACACACCCATATTATAGATAGAGACAGTTTTAGCCATGCCGACACGCACCCATATTATATATGGAGAGAGTTCTAGCCATGCCCAGACCCATTATAGATGGGGACAGTTCTAGCCATGCCCAGACCCACCCATAGTATAGTTGGAGACAGTTCTATCCATGCCCACACGTACCCATATTATAGATAGAGACAGTTCTAGCCATGCCCATACGCACCCATATTATAGATGGAGACAGCTCTAGTCATGCCCAAACCAACCCATATTATAGATGGGGACAGCTCTAGCCATGCCCACACCCATTATAGATAGAGACAGTTCTAGACATGCATACACCCACCCATATTATAGATAGAGACAGTTCTAGCCATGCACACACACACGCCCATATTATAGATAGACAGTTCTAGCCATGCCCACACGCACCCATATTATAGATATAGACAGGTCTAGCCATGCCCAAACCCACCCATATTATAGACGGAGACAGTTCTAGCCATGCACACACCCACCCATATTATAGATGGAGACAGTTCTAGTCATGCCCACACGTACCCATTACAGATGGAGACAGTTCTAGCCATGCCCACACCCATTATAGATGGAGACAGTTCTAGTCATGCCCACACGCACCCATATTATGGATGGAGACAGTTCTAGCCATGCCCACACCCATTATAGATGGAGATAGTTCTAGCCATGCCCACACCCATTATAGATGCAGGCAGTTCTGGCCATGCCCACACGCACCCATATTATAGATGGAGACAGTTCTAACCATGCCCACACGCACCCAGATTATAGATGGGGACAGTTCTAGCCATGCCCACACCCACCCATTATAGATGGGGACAGATCTAGCCATGCCCACACGCACCAATTATAGATGGATACAGCTCTGCCCATGCCCACGCGCACCCATTATAGATGGAGACCGTTCTAGCCATGCACACACGCATTTCTAAACAAGACCCTCCCAATTTGTAATCATGTTTGAATAGATTTTACCCCTTTGAACCCTCATTTCCCATAATCTCAATTTCAAGGTAACTATACAGGTAAACTGTCGAATATTTTGAAACCAATTTGAGTGTCAGCTGTTCCTGCCTACGGCAATCACATTAGTTTCAAAATATTAATCAGACATACAACCCAGATGGTTACTATCGGACATATTTTGATTATGACGTCAGATATTTGTGTGACAGATCAAAACCGTATATTTGTGGGCAAGCTAACCTTCGCATCTTCTCTTGTCTGCCGCTAGTTTATACCCATCTTGACAGAAACATTGATACGAGCCGTACGTGTTGATACATTGATGCTCACAGCGATATTGGTCACGGCATTCGTCCATATCTACAGAAACAAATTAACGAAAATATAAAGATGTAATTCCTCGTGTGTCAACAGCGCCTCAAAGCTACTTGATATAGCAATTAAACGTTTTGATGGTCAATATTTTTCAAGATATTTTAAGTTTAAAAGACTATTTTTGTAAATTTACCTCTGAAATCTTTTTCCGCCGGATTGACCATCCACGGGTTAATGGTAACGGAAATGTTAGTTTGTGCTTAGCCAGTGTCTATCTGCAGGCCGAGAGAAGAGTATTTGTTTTGAAAATTTATCATCAGAGCCAGTCATTCCAGTGAAAAATATTTAAAAAATACTCTTCTCTTGGCCTTTCAAATAGCCATGTCTGAAGACCACTGCAGAGTTGTTTTGGTCAGTTTGACCGCTAAAGGGTTAAGGTGACACAAGAGGGGTTAACAGCCCAAACAAGAGCAATCACAGATTTCAGACCCCCCCCCCACTCCACGCCCTCCTGTTTTTGTTTCAGATTTTCACTATTTTTTCGGATCACGCCCAAAATTGTGTGATCCTAATCGATTGTGACACCATTTCTTGTGTTAAAATTTTAGTTTCTGAGATATCCATAGATCAAAAATTGTATCTGATGTAGATCCGGGTTCTTTTATCTGGATATTGACCAAAGTCTAGAAATGCCATTGCACGTTGTATGAAAATGTGGGCAAAATCGGATCAGTATTTTTAGATACAGCTCCAGACAGACACACTGACGGACAGACAGAACCGATCGATCGCAATACACTCTTCTACTTACGGGCCGAGGGTAATTATTCATTTGAAACCCTGGCAAAGTAAATATTACAGAAAACAACCAATGCTTTACTTACCACGCGGTGAATTAAAATGTAATTTGCATAGTTTATTATTCCCCGGTATTTAACTCGTTAACACTCATATCAGACAAAAACGGCTTCTGCAGTGGTCCATTTGCAGGCCAAGAGAAAACTATTTTTGAAAATTTACAACTGGAATGACTGGCTCGATAACCGAGCCAGTCATTCCAGTGGTAAATTTTCAAAAATAGTCTTCTAGTCTGAAAATGTGTTAAAGGATTAAGTCATAGAACCTTGTGCACAGGTATGTCGTATCAACAACCAAAAGGAATATGCTCATATATATTTTTTCCCATTGTAAATGTTGAAGTTGTAACACTATTATCCAGCGATCTAACGATTACACTGTACATTGACTTGCTCACCTGTACAGGTGCGTCCGTCGGCCCCCGTGTTAAATCCCTCCTTACACAAGCATCGATAACTTCCTGCAGTATTCTGGCATTCTGCGTTACTAGTACACACCTGCCCATGGTAGCGTATGCACTCGTCATCATCTGAAATGAAACGTAAAATCTATGATATTTCTTATATAATTATTCAGCTAGATTACATCATCTGAATGTGACTGATAGGAGCTATGTAGATGTAGACCAGTAGAACGGATGGATCCATTGCTAGATATCCCCCCCCCCCCCAACACCACCAATTTCCAGAATTACAATATCACGATAACTATACTGGTAAGCTGTTGTTGCGTATGCCTATAGTGTCAAAACAGTTTTTTCAAAATTATATAGTAAATTTATCAAAGACAAACAATTCGTACACAGAACAGACTTTTAATATGTCATTATGATCGTGACGTAATTGATTATGAGGTCAGATACCTGAGAGACAGATCTTACCTCATCTACTGTTCACTTTATGATAAAAGCACCATGATTTCCATTTTCAAGACAGCATTCATTTCAATATTATAAATACAATAACACACTAAAGATTGTTTGATATGATATACGCAGTAGTATTACTTTGAGTAGGGCCTAATACTTTTGTGAAACACAACACCAAAATGTTCTGAAATGCACGAATTAGATGCAAATGACTAAAGGAAGATGGCCACGAAGAAAGGTGGATATTGATTCGTGGCTTTGGCATTTCAGAATGTTGGAATGGCTAACCACATCCCTCAAATGCGCTACTGTAAGAAAACGATTGCACAATTCATGAATCCATTTCCTCACTCAATCATATGACGTCATATTCAACTACACCACGTGTATGCTTATGTCATAATCACGACGTCATGAAAGATTCGTTTAAGCCCGTCTTTAACGCTTAATAGTCCGACACGTTGTACGAATTGTATGTTTTTGCTATTTAGGAAAATGTTTTAAAACTAATTTGATTTGGCGCTGTTGCTGCCATTGGCAGCATCAACACCCAGTCAAATTAGTTTCAAAATATTCAACAGCTTACCTGTATAGTTTTCTGGAAATTGATAGTCACTGAGTTCAGAGATCGATCGATCTCAACACGGGCGAGGCGTGGGTGGCGCTTAGCTAGAGATGGGCAGGGCATAGCTAAAACTGGAAAGGTCCATTCACCAGACATTGAAAGTTAGTTTTACAATGTATGACTACCACCGATAATGATTGAATCCTAATAAATACTTGGAATAGAAGAAGCAAGAAGAAGTAGTACGAAGACAAGCAAAACTACCAACCTTCACATCTCCCTGTCGCATCTGCCCTGTAGCCATCTGGGCACTGGCAGACAAAGGATCCAGGTCGGTTACGGCATTCCTGGCTAGGTAGACAATTATGTGTTTTACGGGAACACTCATCGATGTCTAATGGGAAGAAAAAACAGCGAATCTTTGATATAGGCTAGTAGCCAAATCCACTTTTTTCGATTCGTGGTCCGGTTCCCGCAACTTTTGTTTATCACCTGATTCATGAAGTGCAACCAATAGCTTCGTGGTTTTCGATAGAGGCCAAGAAAATAACGGTTTAATCGATGAGATATCAATATTTTAAAATCGCCTCCTTTTAAGCAGGAGTTATGGGTGATGGCTACAACAGTCCGGCAGAAGCATGACTGAACCTGGACATTTTGCATATAGTTTAAATTTTAATTGATTTGCATAGCCAACGTTGTACTCTTTCACAATCTCCTGGATGGGACCTTTGTCACCGTTGAGCGTTTTCAGAAATTCGAGATAGCGTCTAAGACGTCCGCCATTTCATATTTTCGGCTTTTACTTCCTTCACATTAACATAGGATGATAATTGGTAAAATCAAATATAGCCACAAATAATGACCACCGTTTCCTGTTTTGGATTCTAATTTCCTCCATATTAAAGCTAGGATGATAAGTTTGGTATCTAGACAGGCCGATAGGTTTTAAGGGTCAATGAATCCATGAAACAATGTCTACGGTCGTTTGGGGGATTGTGTTAGGGGACATTCAATATGGATGCCAATAATGGCCGCCTGGCATTTTTTCTTTTGGATTATAATTTGCTTTATATTAGATCTAGGATGATAATTACGGTGTCTAGTCATTGGTTTTCGGGTCAAGGAATCCATTTAAGTCATCTATATATATTAGTATTTAATAGTAACCAATATAACCGCTACAAGAACTTAGAAAACAACCGAGTTATTCAAACGATAACATACATACAATACAGTAAAACCTGGGGGCCCAGTCACCCCAAAAGTTATTTGGTGTAGGTATTGAGTTCTCTTAAGAGACTGTCAGTCTTTAGTGACGACTTTTTGATTGTCCATTTGGTGGGATCGTCGTTATAGACAGGTTTGGCTGTAATTATAGCAACATATAGGAATTATGTGTAAAACTCATTCTATATGTAATTAGAGTTAAGATATGTGTTTTTTCTCATTCAGTATATGGGTTCTACCTGATTTATAACAAGGTTGACATTGTGGCCAATGTGCGATCACGAAACAAGTTAGATGTGATTATTAGGTCTATCTTTCTATTCAAAACTTCATAATGTTAGGGTATATATTATGGCTACTAAAGGCATTTACGTGAGTGACTAAGCTGACCAACCAAACATGTCTTCCTACATGTCTAGACTACATCCGTAAATCTAAACTACGGCACTTCATATATACACTGCTTACACTCATTAGTTAAATGAAGTCCGAAACTGAAACTAGGTTGTTACTTTCTGCAAGCCACCTGTATAGCTACAGGCACAAAATATTGTACACCTCAAGTTATGTACAATGCAGCTACAAGCATGAGTACTACACTGGGTGCCACTTCTGAACCTGCACTTGCTAAGATGCATGATACACCTCGAAGCGATTTCTGTGTTAACTGGAAGAGAGATGTGTTTTAATAACTTGTGCCCTTTAACAACCATACAATTCCGGATCCAGTTCTGGTGGATTTTTGCCTTCCACAGAACATTACTGGCTCGGTAATGGGCACTTTTAACATTCTCTGAAAACGCCTGATTGGTCGGAGTAAGACAGTTTGATGTCAATAACTTCCAACGTGTTTCCGCCATTGACGCGCTACAATTGTGTCCATATCAAACTGACATAAATGCGGTGGCTTGCACAACCATGTCACCAAGTAATTAGATATAGTATAGTAACATGTATGTATTCATTCTTGTTACACCATGATACATTTACTTTTTAATATAATTGTATGCGAGACGCAGTTATAAGACCTGTCTTATCGCGCTCGTACAAAGCTATCATCCATGGAATGTGACACAACCGTTGTCTCACTTCGCTCATCGGTTCGACAACGCATCATTAGACCCCACCTGCCGAACACAGATATTGTATGCATCTTCTTCTGTTCTTACCCGATCTGTTTGTGTTGCTACTAGACCCATATTGCCGATCTCGACTGTGGCAGTTTCCTTTGCAATCAGAATCATTATATGGCTATGGGTATGTTCATGCAATGACATCTCCTTGGTCAGAAGGGTGACAACAGAGCCTATTAGCTGCCTCTCATTTTATGACACTCAATAACTTTTTCTGTGGCGGTATCTTTCCGTCCAATGGTAACTGGTGAACTTGCTCCAACGAGTCATACACTTTTACTATAATCATAGTACCGTTCAAATACTAGGGTGTCTTCCATTTCAATCTCTTTGCGTTGTCGTATTACATATCTGTTGCATAGACCTGAACACTGCCATTAACGGGGAAATAGGTTACCCAGAGCATGATGGAGATGACAATAGTACTAGGTGTCCTCGCGGACACATATGATTTCGATGTGGCTGCTCTCATTTCTCTTGTCGACTTGAACATTGGCATTGGCACGAAAAACAATTCATGTAAAAGGACATCGTTAGTATGAACTTCGTGACCACAAGACCGATGACTCTAGAGTAAAAGGCGTTTGTGTCATACGCTTTAGCATCTCCGATATTGACATATTTGTTACTACCATGACAAGCTCCTTTATTAAATTGTCTCATGTAAGCAATCTTGGAATTTCCGACAGAACTCATTCATCTGATCGAGCCCTATTCGCACTACATTCTGGACATTGCCTGCAGAGGGTCCATGTTTTCCAGCAACGGTGTTAAGTATAACATCTAGGTGATTTATTGGAATGATAGGCCGGTAGGATTGATGTTTTACTCGAGTTTTGCCTTGATGGGTTCTCTGTATCTTTTGTCATCAGCTATTCATGTCTTTCCACTCCTTGTTTTTGTCAACAGGTGCACTGGTATTTTCAATCATGTCGTCTAGGTCAACCTTCAAACGATTGCAAGCATGGACACTCCATGGCCACACTTTTAACGTTTCAAGCTTAGTGTTATATCAATTATCCAACCAGGAGCATGAGCATATCGCATGAATGTTATTTCTACAAACTTGTCACTCAAAATTTCATTCCACAAGCCACACTTGTGTCTCATAACATGCTCCCCCTTCATGAACCGTGCAAGAACCTTTTTTGGAAGTGACTCCATGGTCTGTAGGCAGTAACCTCTTTTGGAAGTGACTCCATTGTCTGTAGGTAACCTATTTCATATCTTGCATAATGCACATGACGAGCCGCAAAGAAGTACACAGTCATTTTTAGAAATACTTATAGATGCAGCGGCTAATCACCCTCTCGTTCGGATCTCACAAACATCATGATTATGAAAATAGGACTTACTAATATGTCAACACACAGCTTAACATTCTTTCTCCTTTGGCTAGAGCCGTCAGCAAATCTGCTTTTGACTCGGGCAAGTGGGCATAAAGAAGACCTCGGAGTATTTCCTCAGTGGGCATACATACTGCTCGAGTGTTCTGGTGAAATGGCTACTTAGTCAGTGGTTATTAAAGAGTTATGGGTTCTGTAACCACATCACACCATTGCTATTTATAGCATAATCACCATAGCTTATTGTATAAATGACAACCATCATGAAACGGCAAAAATTATTGGCTGCCATATTGGATTGCTTATGATGTATGATTCATTAACCCATACAACCTATATCTAGAGCCCAAAATTATTATCTTAGATTTAATAACAAGGAAATTAGATCACAAACCTAGAAACGGTGGGCATTGTTTGCGTTTATATTGGATTTTAGCTGATGTAATCCCTGAATGACCTTATAAATTGTTTCAATCTATATATAGACACCAAAATGATTATCCTAGATTTAATGTGAAGGAGGTTACAGTTATGAAATGGTGGACATCTTGGACACCGTCTTGGATTTCCCAAAACGCTCATCGGTGGCCAAGGTCCAGCAAGCCGATTTCGACACCATGGGTTATGTAAAACAATCAAATTGAAAAACCGTATATAAAATTTCCAGGCCTAGTAAAAATAAGCCCATATGGCTGCCGGAGTATCGAACTCATAACTCTAATAATTTCGCATCTTCAATGATGGCGGGAGCTTTAAAACTGTAATACATAGTCAAATTGAGATACAAAGAGCCATTATACATTTATGATTTCATAATAATGCAAAATATGACAGATCCGATAACTAAAAGAATGAATCTTTCAGGTCGCTAACACCCGCACCTAAAAGGTTGTGTAAGGCTTAATTAAACAATCTTGTCTTGGCACATAGCAAAAATAAATTGCCGAGGGATCGACTTTCAAGATTATATGTCAAACAAAAGTTGCCAGGACCGGACCACGAACTCAATTTTAGGGCATTTTCCAGATTGCCTACTAGACTATTACTGCGTCATCATAGCTCGCGTTAACTATTCATAGGAATTGTAAAATCTTAACCATTTGACTGCTGAGCTTTTTGCAGATGACATATTCCAGGTGTTATATCTCTGAAGCTGCTAATTATTTTGAAAACAAGTTAAGTGAATGTTTTGGCGGATAAGCAAAATATTCAGCAACTCAGGAGTTTTTTCTCATTGAAATTATTGTCCGGTGGCTTGCAGCGGAGAGGCAGTTAATAGTGATCCTAATCTCTGAATGACTTAATATATGATTAAAATGTTTGGTTTATTGTGAAAATATCATTGTTACATTCGTTGCAAAGACAAATTGTGTTGATAGTTGCATGACCTATTGCATGCCCACCCCACCCCACCCCACCCCACCCCAACCCCACCCACCCCACACCCACCCGCCATACCCACCCACACCACACCCTGCACCCCACCACTCGCACACATTTTTACGGATTGGAGAAAGGCCCGCATAGTAAAAGTATTGATATATTATATCAATAATCTGGCTGAAATATTAGATATTGGCTGTTCATCACAATAAGTGCAGGGAATCACGTCTGCGAGCATCCACATTAAAAGAAATTCATAGGTAGTGGAACATGCCCCTGGACTTTCCTAGATACGTTTCGTCTCCACTAAGAAAATCATTTATACCGCCCTTTACCGCCCTCTACCGACCAATCTGCATCGCCCTTTACCGCCCTCTACCGACCAATCTGCATCGTATTTCTACTGCAAAACGATAGCTAAGTCAGAGCCGGATTAATCCTTCTTTGGGCTGCTGCTGCTGCTGCTGCTTTTGCTGCTGCTGCAGCTGCTGCTGCAGCTGCTGCTGCTTTTGCTGCTGCTTTTGCTGCTGCTGCTGCTGCTGCTGCTGCTGCTGCTTTTGCTGCTGCTGCTGCTGCTTTTGCTGCTGCTGCTGCTGCTGCTTTTGCTGCTGCTTTTGCTGCTGCTGCTGCTGCTGCCTTTGCTGCTGCTTTTGCTGCTGCTGCTGCTGCTACTATTACTACTACTACTACTACTACTACTACTACTACTACTACTACTACTACTACTACTACTACTACTACTACTACTACTACTACTACTACTACTACTACTATTACTATTACTACTACTACTACTACTACTACTACTACTACTACTACTACTACTACTACTACCACTCCTACTACTACTACTACTACTACTACTACTACTACTACTACTACTACTACTACTACTACTACATCATATAATAAATTTGTTACGCATGTGTCAAAGTACTGTTAAATATTTTGAAACTAATTTCACTGAAAGCTGGTGCAAAATATTCAACAACTTACACATATTATAACTGTAAAAAGTGAACTTCAAATGCGTACAATGCGATAATTTTCTTTTGCGGCCCCTTATTTTTCGGGACTCCAAGGGCTGTAGCCCAGTTAGCCCTTGCCTTAATCAGGTTCTGATCTAAGCTACTTGATAAACAGTGATTAAAACTCATGATATCCATGTCAGATAGAAGCCAGTATTAAACATTTGTATATCCTTATAACATCATTTATATCATGTGATGTTCGCAGTCATTTTAGTTTGCAAAATTCAGTGACTTTTCTCATGTATTTCGACGACTAGAATTTAAAATGTCGTTGATGATTAAATACTGGTCTACATACGTGTTTCTCTCTATGATACTCTGGGTAACGTTTTAGACACAAAAAATATCGGCTATGAACCCGACAAATAAAATATAAAGGGTCATTTCCAATATAATAGTACATGTTCTGTTCAACGTTGTGAAACTACTTTGAATGGGAGCCGATGACTTGTCCACGGCATATGAAAAATCGTGCTGTTTTCCATGTTTTTCACACCTTGCTTCTAAATTCTCAGATTCCAAAATTGTTCAGAATTCCCATGACTATTACGAACCATGTACCTTTTAAGACTTAGCGATATAACCTTGGTCCGAGAGGTATAATCTACACTCGATGTAATCGTGTTTTCTCAATAGACAATTTTAATACGCACCAATGCACCTAGTTCCAGATGATCCGAGTTCATATCCAGGTGGACAGGATGATCCACGACACTGATATGACCCCACTGAGTTCACACATTGTTGACCACGTTTGCACAGAGATGGCGTTTCAACACATTCATTTATGTCTAACAATAAGAAAGGATGTGAATAATGAAATTATAAGTCCAACCGATCAGGCATCTACTTTTCTTTATTTTAGAGTAAGCAGATAAGTAGTAGTGTATTTTCTGACCCAGATAACGGTAGTTATGTTTTCATTTGCAGGAATAGTTTGAGACCAACGTTCGTTTTTTATCATCATCAAAATAAGTAGTTATAATGGAGAATGGCATTTATGCATTATTATTCAATATATGTGTAGTGTATCTGTTAGGTATATGAAGACTGGTAATGGCAGTCATTTTGGTTACGTTCCACATATATATTAAACTGATTTTCTAGTAAGATTTGACGTGTGCATTACATTACTTTCTTCTGTGTTATCAGGTACCACTAGTCTATATGAAATGTGAATTGTTAAATACAACTTGTGGATGCCAATGCATATCCAAGTATATAACTATCAAAGTTGATCACCTACAAAGATGATTTGCAATGATTTTATTATGTACCATCACTTATTCCAAGCCAACATCAACATTAAGTCATGTTGTTAATCGATTACTTTCCTCCATTCAACATACTATCCACCAACAAGTGCGTATAGGATTTAATGCAACATTTTAATCTCGCCATAAGTCGAAGAATAGGATAGATTATTGATGTGAGTCAAAGTTAATTTCTGTCCATGATTAGATATTTACGATGATTTGTTACTTCGAAATCTCGATTTCCCAACTCGTTTGTCCATATGTTATATATCTCTCGTCCATGACCTCACAGTAGCAAGTCGAGATGATGACAATTGTAATATCTATAATATCACACCCGAATGAGGATAATTAAAGCAAAGTGAACACACGTGTCATGC